>SKCR01045122.1:0-75678 GCA_019454045.1 Zanthoxylum bungeanum
TATAATCAATACTCCACAAGTTGGGGTTTATCAATATTCTTATTATCTTAATACCAAACATCATATAATCATCACCACAATCAAGCTCTCAACTTAATACATGTATCAATTTATCAAAACTTAATATCTCACAATTTGGGTCATGGATTTCTTACCTCTATCTTTTGATTTCCAACATTTCCCAAATCCCCAATGGTTGGCAAGCTCTCTCATTCTTGGTTCTCTTCTTCGTTTTATTCCCTCTTCTCTCTTTCTTCTTCTTTCTCTTCTTTTTCTTCTTATTCTTCTTCTTCTCTTCACCCACGTTTACTTCTTTCTTTTGCTTCCATTTTGTGTATTTGTGAATAGTATTTTCCTTATATACTTGACCATTAAAAAAATAAGAAAAATGTAGAATTTTCAAGAAACTTGTAGAAATTACTAGACTGCCCTCAGGTTCTATTCACCCAAAATTTTGATCTGCATTTTTGACTCGCTTCTAGTCTAAATCCGAAAAAATGTATAACGTGAAAGTTGTAGATCTCGATCTCAAATTTCCGACGATATAAAGTTCATAAAACTCGGAGTTCATATGAGAAAGTTACGGCCCAATTACCATGTGCTGCCTGAAGTGGAACATCGTAAAGTTTCGCATTGAAGTTTAGAAAAAGTTAGCGTTATCCAAAAGGTCGTCCCATGAATGTATATATGCTCGGACATAATCTTATATTGCGTAGACTCGTCCCGCGATATAACAGTGTTACTGTCAACAGTAGTAGAAACCATTGGTCATTGCATCTTTGACCACATGACATGTCTCAGAGCCACTAAACTCATAACATATGACACTTTTGTTTGCGTTATGCAGCTTTCATTCTACAAGCTATAGAGAATGAACAAACTTAAAAGATTTAATGTCTATTCTTTAATCACTAGTTAATTTTTAAAAAACAACAACTTTTATTTCAGAATTTGGTAGTTAAACTTGTTGGCTAGGTTATTATTATAATATTTTGGAGAGCAGCGACCAATACGGAGAATTAAAAAAAAAAATTCAACAAATATTGTGAACACAAGTAGTCTCAAACAAATTCCTTAGGAGATGGGTCAAATCAAAGTAGCAACGTGTGCAAAAGAAGAATTGGGTAAATTTTTTTTTTTAAATCGTTGGAAACCCACCGCCAAATCATTTATTTCGGGATTAAGCGGAATAGATAAAACTCTCAGCTGTCTCAGGTTCTTACAAGAAACGCAATCGCTGAATTCGAACCTAGAACCTCAAAATGAGATTCTGAATCCTACACCACCAAGATACGTCTTGCCTAACTTGCACTAATGGTAAACTATATATACATAAACAATTGAGAACAATTTTACAAACAATGGCAAATAAACAATAAATGGGGCAAAATGGTTGTTTATGGTCAATTTATATGTGGGGTTACATGACATCAAACTAATAGAATTTTTATGGCACTCATGGTCGTGTTAGTTTTCCCTTGATTGCAAGTAAAATATCCTTCAATCATGCAAAGATAAGATAAGGTTGTTGCATGTGAGGATTAAAGAATCTTCAATTCCCTCATCCCTTCAAAATGAGGTAGAAAGAAATACTTTACACCTGCCCAATCATCAAGGAAGAGATATCCTTTCAAAGTAAAATAGAGGCACTTGAATTCGGAACAGATTTGTTTTCATTTCCTCTTAATAAATCATGATGATAATTATTAAGTAATAATTTAAATATAACAAATTTTTATCCTATATTATTGTTAAAGCATTCGTGATAAAAATTAAAAAAAAAAAAAAAAAAAAAAAAACTTAGCATTTCAGTTTAGCTTAATTCCGGATCCAAATTCAAAATAGACACTTATTATTAAATTATTTTTTTCTTTTAAAATTAAATAACCCATGTCCTTGCTACAGATATTAATAGGAGTGGTAAAGAGCCGGATTGGATCTGGGCTTTGCCAACTCTGGTCCGGGTCAGTTTTTTTTTTTTTTTTTTTTTTTTTTTTTTTAATTTTAAATAAAACAGTTAATGTGTTTTGAATTTTTTAATACTTAAAAATAAAAAATACGAATGTCAGTGTTTTTAATTTTTTTTTATTACTGAACATTAAAAATTTAGTCATAAATATACGTATTGAGAAATAAAAATTAATTTATATAATTAAAAAATATATTTTTACTAATAAAAATCAGGTTAGGTCCAGACCGGACTCGATTTTTTTTACCTAAGTCCGGCTCGGGTCCTAAAATTTTGCCCTCAAACAGAGTCGGACTCGGACTTTTCTTTCGTCTCTTCGTATTAAAAAGCAAGATCCTGTAATAATTTACTTCTAATACTATTAGTTGTTGAATTATTTCATAAATAATAAATTTAAAGTAAGATAAGAATATAAATATGGATTAGTTCTATTCTTTCCCCTTTTTTTCCCCGCTGATTACTGAAGGATTGCATTTTTTATAATAGATATTATGTATTATGATGATAGATGATAGATGATTCAATGGGGAAAAAAAGTTAGTAAGGCATGTCCTTTCTTTTTTCACCTAACTTGCTTTCTTGTTCCCATTGAAATAACCCATAACATACAAAGTTACACTGTTTGTTCTTGGTTTTCATAGGTCGTTAAGAAAAAGTTGATGGGTGTTGAAAAACAACGTTAACTATCAAGTAAAAACCTATTTATAGATTTTATTTTTAAAAACTTTTGTGAAAAATATTTCTTTATATATTATGTTGCCAAAGCTAAAATGTAAATGTTTACGAGGTACTTTAATCGGAAATCGATAGCGAATCGATTCAAGAACGATTTGAGTGATTTGCGATTAATCGGAAATAATTAGGGATTAATAGGAAATCAATCGAGAAGGGTAAAATTGATATTAGGCATGGTTGCGGAAAAAAATTTAAGCTCTCTTTCAAAAATTTCCAAAAATCACTAAAAATCATTTGTTAGTGACTAAAATTACTAAATAATTTAAGAGTTTTTTTATCGCGGTAATAATTAGTTTAAGTTAAAGCATATTTTCAATTTTTTAAATCCTTTTTAATAAAATTTTTCACTTTTTTCATATAAAATCATCAATTAAATCTCCAAAAAATATTAAGAATTAAAAAATATATTAAAAAGTGAAATCGGATGATTTTTGAGAAATCGTAAGTCGGAAATCAATTGATTAATTGGTCAAAATCACCCATATATCGATGTCAATTTGAATTAGCTAAAATCTGTAAGAGCTTAATCATCGATTAATCTATGATTAATTGAAGATTTAAATAGGGTAGTATTTACCAACACAATGTCAACCTGAGTTTAATAGACAAACTATCCAAAAGCTAAAACAAATCAAGCATAAATGTCTTAACAATAAATCAAATCCCTCAAATATACTTTGTTATTAAAAAGAAAACACGACTCTAGGGTTTTACGCTTTTTACTAAGAAATTTCATTTAATTAAAATGCTCATTTGGTATTCAGTTTTCGGGCTTGTCAACTTACCTAAAAAAAATCAACTATTATTTTTTGTTATTCTTAAAGTAAATATTCATAGTCGTTGGTTTTGGAATACGGTCGAAGTCCTATAACTTAGAAGACTAGCACATGTCGTATATTAGAATTGAAGTTCCAATGGTTTAACCTGATGTACTATAAACTTTGGAAGCTCGTATAGACGTGTGAGTATTTGTTGGACTGAATACTGAATGACTCACAAGTGATTCCTAATAGTTGGAAGTACACACCACCGTCAAATAGGAATCTCATTGAATCGAGTAACATATGTAATCCTTTGACTATAAGATATCATTGATTTTGTATGATATCCTTCATACTTTGATGCTATGTATGTCAGAAATCTTTCATGGTCTGGCCTCTAGATGTTCGTTGGGTGTGGACCGATGCACTCGTTAATCAAGTGCGTATCAAGATAGGATCTGTTGGCCCATATGTATACCATAAGGGGTTTAGGTATCAATGTGAGTATGTCACGATTCTTAAAGACTTTGGCAAAAGTCGATGACCTAAGGTGGATTATAAAGAATCGTGCACATTTCGACATGAGATATGCGTCTCGGAAACTTGACGGTATATTATATGTTTCCTAAGCACAACTCGGATAGCCTACGACAGATGGATTGATAAACATATATGATGCCTTCGACTTGTATAGTTCAGAAAGGTCGTTTGTGTTCTTCGCGAATTCGGAGGTGGCCGAATTGCGTACATATTAGCTAGGCTTATATGACGAACTTGTCTGAACTTAGAGAGTCCCAATATTAAGTGTACTCATTGAGCACTTGGGTAGCCGATTATTTTTGATAAAATATAATATTCGATATTATAATTATCAACTATGATAATCAAGTGTTATTGGATAACATTATTTATTTACTTTGACCTAATTAGATTATTTGGATTAATTCAATAATTACACAACGTTCATATAGCGTTCGAGAACGCGTTCGAATGGAACCAGACCTGATGCATGATAAAACTACAAAAATGCGTGCGCATTTGAGTAGCGTCCGAAAACGCGTTCGAATGGTAAACATAAGGTTCGCGTTCGTATAGCGTTCGAGAACGCGTTCGAATGGAACCAGACCTGATGAGTACACTTCATATTGGGACTCTCTAAATTCAGACACGATCGTCATATACGCCTAGTTGTTGTCTTTATTTCTTATATGCATTGTGTTATTAGCGCATGGGCTTAGTAAGTGCGATTAAAGGTCCTCTATTTCGAGGGGTTAAAATCCTTTACCACGATGCTTCGCCGCGCCGGACGATGTATATTCGGTTGAATGTGAGATGTGTTCAATCGGGTATACGAAGTCCGATATTATTGTCTTTATTTCTTATATGCATTGTGTTATTAGCGCATGGGCTTAGTAAGTGCGATTAAAGGTCCTCTATTTCGAGGGGTTAAAATCCTTTTCCACGATGCTTTACAGCGCCGGACGAGGTACACATGATTGGATGAGAATGAGTTCAATCGAACACGTGAGGTCCTACATTGTGGATTTGTTTGTCTATGTATGTGTTGCATGTATCAGGTCTAGTTCCGTTCGAACGTGTTCTCGAACGCTATACGAACGTGAACCTTCTGTTTACCGTTCGAACGCATTTTCGGATGCTACTCGAACGCACACACATTTTCGTAGTTTTATCATGCATCAGGTCTGGTTCCGTTCGAACACGTTCTCAAACACTATACGAACGCGAACCTTCTGTTTACCGTTCGAACGCATTTTCGGACGCTACTCAAACGCGCACACATTTTCTTAGTTTTATCATGCATCAGGTCTGGTTACGTTCGAACGTGTTCTCGAATGCTATACGAATGCGAACCTTCTGTTTACCGTTCGAACGCGTTTACGAACGCTACACGAGCGCACACACACTGAACTGAGTCATTTTCATCATATTCTATGCGTAATTGTCCCCTATCAGTTATCCATTTACATTACGAATCTGATTGCCTCTTTTCATTTTGCATGATTGTGCAATTGCCATTTATTTGTGTTCCCCACATGTATGAGTACAATGTGCTTATTAAGTTGTATGCTTGCCGTATGTTAATTTACCTTTATGCCTGCAAATTTGGACATAGATTACATGCAAATAGGTTGTATGCAAACATGAAAAACGTGTTATATAAACTTAGATATGAGCTTTGTACTTATGCATGCAAACTTAGGAGTAAATTATCCATGGAAATAAATGTTGCTTAGGCTTGGTTGAATTATCCCACAAATCATTTTATTACAAGTGACATAAGTAAGGGACCATTCTGAACCCAACGGTTTAAGGTCTTCCCTTGCGAGGGGTGAGTGCGGCCTTAAATCTTTGTCCTGATTCACACCGGGTGGCGACTCCATCATTCTCCGGTTTAGTCCCCCACAGGCTACTCCATACTACCAACCGGGCCACGAGCCCAGAACAGCATGCGTCGCCCAGTTTCTGTGTTCTCACAGTCTGGCGACTCCACTAGGGATAGAGAATCGGCCCCGAAATATTTTCTTGTAATATTATGATTTGTGCTTTAATTAACCGTGTCTACTGTGGGTTAAAAGGGGTTTAATCAAAGGAATTTTTTAAGGCTGGGTAATGGTTTGGTGTCTTCCCTCATTCACTACCTTTCTATAAGGAAAAGCTATGAAGGCACCTAGATAATCATTTACTCGTAGCCTGTTGTGATGGTCTAATTTGGAGGACTAGTTGTTTATTTCTGTCACCAAGCGATAAGAGCCTAAGAGGCTAGGGTACTTAAGAGAGCCTCGCTCCACCCTCCCTCTGGGGAATCTACAATGGGAAATCCATTTGACAGTCAGTCACACAACATAACTCGTTGGCACGTACTGTAAGGTATAAAAAAGGGTGCGCTCACTTGGTCGCTCGAACCCTTGAGTGGGGAGATCTAGTTATGGGCAATCCTTCGCCAGCGAGAGACTTTGTCTACACTCCCGCAAACCCACACGTAGACCGGAGTTGTATGGCCTATAGCAACTATTTCCTTGTGCCTGTGGACCATCCTCATTTGGATGCAGTTGGACTTCTTGTAAGAAATGCGAACTTGTTGGTCCATTTAAACTGGGACGAGTTTGTATCCTATGACAATTGGGCCAAAAGCTTCTGAAATGTTGATGGGCCACTCTGTAGAAATTATTTATGTATGCTTGTGATTGGGAACATTGTTGTTTGGATTCATTCGGACCTTTTGTCATGAGGTATGGGCTTGTTGGGCCATTTAAACTGAGACAAGAACGTATCTTATGATAATTGGGCCAAAAGCTTCTAAAACTCCAATGGGCCATTATATGTTTGTGTTTAGGAACATTATCATTTGGATACGGTTGGACTTCTTGCCATGAGATGTGAACTTGTTGGGCCATTTAAACTGGGACGAGTTCACTCCTGTGACAGTTAGCCCAAAAGCTTCTAAAATGATGATGGGCCGATTTGTGTGAAAATCTTAATGAGTTGATATATTCCCTGTATGCATGCATCTCATTCATCTCATGCATACATATATCCTGTTAACACCCTCTATGTCTATAAAAGACATCATAGATTCCTGTTGGGTTAGGAAATAGGGAAGACTCACTAAAAGATCGGTAACAGATATGAGTACATCCGATAACGAGGTATCCTGGATAGATCAGTTGGAAAATGATCTCGCCAAAATTACTGAACAGTTGCAAGCCTTGACTATTGATGTGGCTGGTATGGCTGTACCCCGTGCTGGGGGAAATTCTGAGAATGTGAGGCGCGATGAGCCTCCGAATGGGTTAGGGGATGATATCCCCGCTTTTGATGATGACATGGCAGAGTATGTAACAGGCAAAATAATTGGGTCTCAGGCAGAATTTCAGAAGCTTCGGGATAAGGTTGAAACAGTTACCCGCAAAATGAGGGGTAAACATGAAGAGTTGTTAGATTATGAGGCAATGACCTTCGAAGAACAGTTGCCAGCTCAGTTCAAGATGCCGGATATGGCTAAGTTCAACGGGAATGGGGATCCGAGGGTCCATCTCCGTCAGTATGTTTCAGTTATGAGTTCAGTGGGTTTATCCAAGCGTCAAGTGCAGAAAATGTTTGGGATGTCACTTGAGGGAGGGCCGGTAGTTTGGTATCACAGCCTTGAGAAGAAGATTATGGAAGATTGGAGGGAACTGGCTGATGCTTTTCTGAAGCAATATGTTACAGATCTGGAGATTGATTTGTCACTCCGAGATTTGGAGAACACTAAGCAGAAGCCGGAGGAAAGCTTCAAGAGTATGTAGACCACTGGAGAAGCCAGCTCCTAAAGATGCAGACTCGGCCCTCGGAGAAGGACCAAATAAGATGATTATCAAGGGCACCAAGCCCTCCATCTATGGGAAACTAGGAGGATGACCTCCATGATTGCTGATTTTCGACAGTTGAGAGAAACTGTCATGGATATTGAAGAAGAAGAAGCAGAGAACGTGAAGTTTTATGGCTTAAATAGGAGGCCTATTGGGGGAACATCAGGTACCAAACCTGTTTTGCTGCGGAGATTGCTGCCATCCGAAATCAGAGATTCTCCAACTTAGGGAGGTCTTTGTCTAAGGTGTTGGAGAAATTAAAAAGACAAGGACTTCTAAAGCCCATGGAGACCAAACCACTTCCCAACCCTCCACCGCCACATCTCAACCTGAGCCAACACTGTCACTTCCACCAACAGAAAGGCCATGACACTGATAATTGTGCCCGCCTCCGCCATGAAATCTAGGACCTTATAGACTCTAAGAGATATGCGACCCTGAAACAAAACGCCCCAACACACACCAAAATCCCCTACCAAATTACCACTCTACTCTGTCCCCCCCCCACCAACCTATATAATAAACTCCGGCCTACCCGAAAGCCTTGTCCTCAAATCCTTTGACCACCAAGCCTATTGCCTTGGAATTTGGGATAGTAACAGTGAAGATGAGACAGAACGGGGGAAGAATTTCTGGGAAGACTTCTCCAGTAGTGATGAATAAGAAGTGAGGGAGATGACACGTAGTGTGCGTTTCTACAATGATATGACTGAGAAGGTAAATGAGTGTTATCAGAGGGTAGAGAAGTGGCTGAGAATACAGAAAATGCCGAGGGAGATGTAGTGTTGCAACAGTTGAGGAAAACCCGAGCACAAGTGAGTATCTGGGATTTGTTGTGTGCATCTCAGGAGTACAGGTGGGCCATGGTTGAGGCCTTAAGCAAGATAGTGGTGACGGAGGATGCCAACCACGC
Organism: Zanthoxylum bungeanum; assembly: GCA_019454045.1. Lineage (NCBI taxonomy): Eukaryota > Viridiplantae > Streptophyta > Magnoliopsida > Sapindales > Rutaceae > Zanthoxylum > Zanthoxylum bungeanum. The sequence continues at coordinate 8,749 of SKCR01045122.1, forward strand.
AATGTTTGTTGGGTCAGTGCAAAAGGAGGCTTTGCAGGCAATCACTTTTTCTGCGGAAAAACTCCCAGCTGAGGGGAGAAATCATAATAAACCTTTGTTTATCAGAGCTGAAGTGATGGGTAAAAGGACCTCTTGTGTGATGGTGGATGACGGCTCATCCATTAATGTGTGCCCGTTGAAGATTTTGGCCAAGCTGAGTATGAAAACAACAGATCTGGATCCCTCTAGTATGACTATCAAGGCTTATGATGACAGTAAGCGAGGAGTTGATGGTACATTTGTAGCAGCAGTCAAGGTTGGTCCTATTGAGAACGAAGTTGAATTCACAATGCTGGATATCCCAGCCACTTTTGCCTTATTGTTGGGAAGGCCTTGGTTTCATAAGCTTGGGGGCGTTCCTTCCACTATGCATCAGATGATTAAGTTCCCATGTGAGGGAGAGATTGTCACCATCCGAGCTGAGGTAGACAATGGTGTGGCTACTTTGGAAATACAACCTTTCACGAGGTTCCAAGTGTCGGCAACTTTCAAGGAATGGGTGGATCCTAAGGTAGTTAGGATCATGGTAAAAATGAAGTTCGAGCCGGGTAAGGGTTCAAAACTGCAAGACTTTAGAGGACAGACTACTCGGAGGGGTTGGGGTACAAATCTGATGAGGAAAAGCCGAAGGTTAAAAAGAAAGGGCTGAAATTGATGGAATGCTTTGTGAAGGCTTCGGGGTATCAAGGTAAGCCCGAACCAATAGAAGTTAATGGGATTATGGTGCCTGCATTTGAGATTTTCCAGGATATATTGGGTAAGAAGCCACTGACCGAAGAAGCTGTGGAGGAAGAGAATTGGGAAGAACAATTGATGAAGTTGGAGAGCCTGACTCTCAAAGAAGATAATAAGTCTGAGAAGAACCTGGTTGCGGAGGATGAAGTGTCTGCCGATGATGAAGACATTTATCTTCCTGATTTATTTGAGTGTACTCCCGTATTTATTAGCAATAAAGACAATCATTTTTCTTATTTGCCCTAGTCTTTTTCCTCTAACTAACATGGCTTGAGTATATTTGATATCTGCTCCACCAGAACGAAAGCATTTAACTTAGGCATGCCTGAGAATCCTAAGGAAATTCTGATTGCAAGTGGAGTTACCGCTGAAGAGCGGGAGAAATTAGAAGAAGTATTGGTCAGATATGCTAAAGTGTTTACTTGGTCCTACGAAGACATGCCTGGGGTAGACAGAAGCATTGCCCAGCACACGATACCAACTTATCCGAATATGAAGCCAGTGAAATAGAAACTTCGACGGATGAGACCTGAGTGGGCCAAGAAGGTCATAGAAGAGGTTAAGAAACAGATAGATATGTGGTTCCTGGAAGTGATAAAGTATCTCGAATGGTTAGCAAATGTTGTGCCAGTACCGAAGAAAGACGGAAAAGTCAGAATGTGTGTGGATTACAGAGATCTCAACAAGGCTTGTCCGAAAGATGATTTTCCTCTCCTTCATATTGATGTACTAGTTGATAGTGCAGCTTTATCTGCCATGTATTCATTTGCAGATGGCTTTTCAGGGTATAATCAGGTTCTTATGGCTGAGGAAGACAAGCACAAAACTGCCTTCGTCACAGAATGTGGTACTTATTGTTACAAGGTAATGCCGTTTGGGCTCAAAAATGCAGGAGCTACTTATCAGCAGGTGGCCACTACATTGCTCCACGATCTGATGCATAAAGAGATTGAAGTGTACGTGGATGACATGATGGTGAAATCAGAAACAAGAATTGGGCATATAGGAGCACTGGAGAAGTTCCTTCAAAGGGTTGACAAATACAACTTGCGGCTGAATCCCAAGAAATGTGCGTTTGGGGTAACATCAGGAAAATTATTGGGACATACAGTGGGAATGGGAGGAATAGAAGTAGATTCTGAGAAAATCAAGGCAATTACTGAGATGCCGGCACCAAAGACAGAGAAAGAGGTTAGAGCATTCCTTGGGAAGATTCAGTATATCAGTCGGTTCATCGCCAAGTTGACATCAGTATGTGAGCCTATCTTCAGACTGTTGAGAAAGGACTAGCCAGTGAAATGGAATTAGCAGTGTCAGTCAGCTTTCGACAAGATCATAGAATACTTGGTAAAGCCTCCTATTTTGAAACCTCTGAGACCGGGCAAGCCTTTGGTACTGTATTTGGCTATAGAATCAGAAGCACTGGGTGCAATGATGGTACAGGCAGATGAGACCGGGGTAGAGCATGAAGTCTACTATCTCAGTAAGAAAATGCTTCCGTACGAAGCCCGTTATCAAGAAGTAGAGAAGATCTGTTTGGCAGTGGTATGGGCATCCAGAAAATTGCGGCATTACTTCCAGTCTTACAAGATCCAGGTAGTGGCAAAAGAGAATCCTTTGAAGTATCTACATTCAGTGCCTTCGCTAGTGGGGAAGTTGGGCAGATGGTTAGTGTTGCTGACAGAGTTTGACATTGAGTATCTCACTTCCAAAGTAATCAAAGGGCGAACAGTGGCAGAGTTTCTGGCATTACAACCTATTGAAGGGGATCAATATAAGTTTGAATTTCCAGATGAAGAGATCCAGGCAATATCAGTTCAGGGATGGAAAATGTACTTCGATGAAGCAGTGAATTACAAGGGAGCCGGAATTGGGATCGTGATAGTGACCCCCGGAGGAGAAACTTTGCCTTTGGCCAAGAGGTTGACGTTCAGAGTAACTAACAACATGGCCGAGTATGAAGCATGTGCTTTTGGTTTGACTGCGTTGATAGCCTTGAAGGCTGAGAGTGTGGAAGTCTTCGAAGATTCTATGTTGGTAGTCCAGCAGATGCGAGGAGAATGGGAATTGAAAGAAGAACAGTTGAGTCCTTACCTTTTTCAACTCAGAAGGTTAGCACAGGTTATCCCCGATTGTAAGTTTCAGCACTTGCCGTGAGAAGAGAATCATATTGCTGATGCATTAGCTACACTTGCAGCAACTTGGGAAAATCCAGAGAAGTTGGTAATGAGACTGTTGGTACTGAAAACAGCAAATAGATCTGTTTATGAGATAGAAAGAGTCCTGGAAGTGGAGATCGACGATGGTAAACCTTGGTATCACGACATTCAAAGGTATCTGGAACACGGGGAACTCCCGGAGGGAGCAGGCAGAAAAGACAGATTAGCCATTCAGAAATTAGCTTCCCGATATGTGATTCTGAAAGGGGAACTGTACAATAGCCAAGCACACGGTATTCAGTTGAAATGTTTGAGAAAAGAAGAGGCTCAGCAGGTAATGGAAGAAGTACACGATGGGATATGTGGTCCGCACATGAACGGGTTGAATATGTCCCGCAAGATAGTGAGACAAACTTTTTACTGGTCAACCATAGAGATCGACTGCGCGAAGATGGTAAATCAATGTCATGATTGTCAAGCACACAGTAATTTGAATCATTAGCCGCACACAGAGTTGCACGGGTTGTCGGAGCCGTGGCCTTTCTCAGCATGAGGAATTGATATGATTGGAGAGATTCAGCCGAATGCATCGAATGGGCATCGCTTCATAGTAGTGGCAGTAGATTATTTCTCAAAGTGGGTGGAAGCAGAGTCATTTCGCAATGTTACAGCGAAACATATGGTAAAGTTTATAGCTCGGAACCTCATTTGTCGGTATGGTATGCCGCACCATGTGGTTACAGATAACGGAGTTCAGTTTCAGGGGGAAACAAAGGCAATGCTACAGAAATATAGGATAGGCCATCATAAGTCATCACCGTACAGGCCGCAGGCAAATGGGGTATTTGAGGCAGCCAACAAGGTAATAAAGACAATTTTAGCCAAGATGACAGAGAATTGCAAGGATTGGGCAGATAAGCTACCGTATGTCTTGTGGAGGTACAGAACGTCAGTAAGAACAGTAACATGAGCCACACCTTACTCTTTGGTCTATGGAATGGAAGCAGTACTACCAGTGGAGGTTGAGATACAGTCAGTGAGGGTATTAGCAGAAACAGAGTTACCTGAACAAGAATGGGCTGCACAGAGGTTTGGTCAGTTAGCACTGCTGGATAAGAAGAGAATGAAGTTGTTGCATCACATGCAGATATATCAGAAGAGGTTGGCTCGGGCATTCAACAAGAAGGTGCACCCTACTAAGATCAGAAAGGGTGATTTGGTACTTAAGCAGTCAAGGCCGTCGACGACAGATCCGAGAGGAAAGTTCAGACCTAACTGGGAAGGACCTAACATAGTGCAGAAAATAATGGGAAATGAGGCAGTGAAACTGTCAGACTTGGAAGGTAATGAGTTCACTGAGCCGATCAACGTGGACAGATTGAAGCAATATTTTACCTGAGAAATAGAAGACTTGGCAGAAGGCCTAACCTGATGGGATAAGAAAAGTCATGCATGCATGCATACACATAACACATTTTGGCATTCGTTTTGTGTTTGTTTTGTATTCAAAGGTTTTGAAGAAGAAAAGAGAAGGCGGCGAAGACAAGCCGATTAGAAGCATCAACATACCAGCAGCAGTTTTGGGATGCGTCCCAAGGGGCGAGGCCTACATCAATACTAGCAGCAGTCTTGGGGATGCGTCCCAAGGTTGAGGCCCACGTCAACACATATACCAGTTTCAGCTATTGGGATGCGTCCCAGGATCGAGGTCCACTGCATCATCAGTTTCGGGATGTGTCCCAGGGTCAAGGCCCACCTTTTGTCAGTGGTATTGGGACTCGTCCTAGGGTCGAGGCCCCCGTTATCGGTTGCAGCTATTGAGATGCGTCCCAGGATCGAGGTCCACTGCATCATCAGTTTCGGGATGCGTCACAGGGTCGAGGCCCACCTTTTGTCAGCGGTATTGGGATGCGTCCCAGGGTCGAGGCTCCATTGTCGGTTGCAGCTATTGGGATGCGTCCCAGGATCGAGGTCCACTGGATCATCAGTTTCGGGATGTGTCCCAAGGTCGAGGCCCACCTTTGTCAGCGGTATTGGGATGTGTCCCAGGGTCGAGGCCCCCGTTGTCAGTTGCAGCTATGGGGATGCATCCCAGGATCGAGGTCCACTGCATCACCAACTCAGTTCGAGACAGCAGGCAAGTCAGGTGGTAGCTGGCGAGCCAGGTAAGTGAAAATGCATTGCATAACTTTGATAGGATTGTCACTGTTACACATTACACAAGTCCCATCAAAGTGGGGGTGACTGTAGGCACTGTATTTTTGCATATAAGTCCCTATGATGAGTCTCATTTGGAGACACTACCTTTTAAGTCACGGAAGTCACGGGAAACGGACGTCGGAAGGGGAAATTCAGAATGGGCATGTCATCAGATTCATTTCACAAGTTCACTATTTTCGTTCGTGCTGTGTTCGTTACCACGTTCGAACATCAAACAGATTGCGGGCGTTCGTGTAGCGTTCGAATAGGCGTTCGAACAGTGTCGGTATTTCTGGTTTTGCTGCTAGCCTCACACCCAAGCCCAATTAGCCCACCAAAGCCAATAAAACACATCCAAATTATAAAACACATATTTAACACATGGTGAATTAAATAAAATCTAAAAATCACTTACCAAATTAAAATAAATATCAAATAAAATCATGCCTAATTAAAATCAATCAACAAATATTATATACAAAACTAAACATATTATATGCCTAATCAAAACAAATTAAATATATTAACTTCCTAATTAACCAAATCTTGTCCCCCAATCAAATCTTTGGTTTTCCTTATTTAAACTAAATCAAATCCCCCTTTAATGCAAAAATACCTTCCTTGTCATGCAAGGATTCACCCATCACCTTTGCCTATAAAAACAAAGCTATTCCAACCCTTGAAGTCTCTCCAACTTACGCACATACAGCAAAAAAAAAAAGCCCCCACTCTCACGCATACACAGCAAACAAAAAGCTCTCTCAATTCACGCCATATACAAGAAAAATCACAGCCCTTAAACACTCTCCATAACCGAAAACAGAACCCCCTAAACACCATTGCATTACCGAAATCACAGCCCTAAACACCATCTACCCACGTCAACAAACCACCTAAAACAGTAACTAGAAAACTGCATTTTTAATCCCTAAAATAGTAACTAAAAACCTGCACCAACATCTGAAAAAAGTAGCCTAAAACACCAAAACAGTGTCTGAAATACATCAGCAAAACAGCAGCGAAACAGAGGGAAAACGGCAGCCTGAATAGCGAAGCAGCGAAGGGAAACATTGAACCAGAGGAGTTGCGGAGAATCCACCCTTCCGACGACCGTGTACGGTACTTCCGAAAGTCGACATAAAAGGTTATATCTGATGGCACCTTTCTCATTAGTTTATATTCATCTTTTAATTGTTTATTTAATTTTATTTGCTTGAGAGTTGTTGCATAATGTGTTTTGTGGCCCTTGAATGAATGAAAATGTGTCGCCTCTTGTGGTATATATGATGGAAACCCGGACATAAATTTCATAGCCGATTCCGAATGGATGGTAGTATGATCTGTACTCGGGATACAACTCCATGTACCACTTGAGTATACGGCACATATTTTATTTCAGGTTATCTTGATTTGTTTATTATCATTATTTATTTTCTACATATTATTTCTTACATGCAATGATGAGGTCAAGCGCATGGGCTTAGTAAGTGCGATTAAAGTTCCTCTATTTTGAGGGGTTAAAATCCTTTACCACGATGCTTCTCCGCGCCGGACGATGTATATTCGGTTGAATGTGAGATGTGTTCAATCGGGTATACGAAGTCCGATATTGTTGTCTTTATTTCTTATATGTATTGTGTTATTAGCGCATGGGCTTAGTTAGTGCGATTAAAGGTCCTCTATTTCGAGGGGTTAAAATCCTTTACCAAGAGGCTTTTCCGCGCCGGACGAGGTACATATGATTGGATGAGAATGAGTTCAATCGAACACGTGAGGTCCTACATTGTGGATTTGTTTGTCTATGTATGTGTTGCTTGCATCAGGTCTGGTTCCATTCGAACGCGTTCTCGAACGTTATACGAACGCGAACCTTATGTTTACCATTCGAACGCGTTTTCGGACGCTACTCAAATGCGCACGCATTTTTGTAGTTTTATCATGCATCAGGTCTGGTTCCATTCGAACGCGTTCTCGAACGCTATATGAACGTGTGTAATTATTGAATTAATCCAATAATCTAATTAGGTCAAAGTAAATAAATAATGTTATCCAATAACACTTGATTATCATAGTTGATAATTATAATATCGAATATTATATTTTATCAAAAATAATCGGCTACCCAAGTGCTTAATGAGTACACTTAATATTGGGACTCTCTAAGTTCAGACAAGTTCGTCATATAAGCCTAGCTAATATGTACGCAATTCGGCCACCTCCAAATTCGCGAAGAACACAAACGACCTTTCTAAACTATACAAGTCGAGATCGTCACATATGTTTAACAATCCCTTCGTCGTAGGCTATACGAATTGTGCTTAGGAAACATAGAATATATCGTCAAGTTTCTGAGATGCACATCTCATGTCGACATGTCTACGATTATTCATAACTGATGCGATCCTCCCCAGGTGATCGACTTCGGCCAAAGATTTAAGAATCGTGAATTTACTAACATGGATACCTAAACCCCTTATGGTATACATACGGACCGACATATCTTATCTTGCTTCGCACTTGATTACTGAGTGTATCGGTCCACACCAAACGAACATCTAGATGTCAGACCATGAAAGTTTTCTGACATATATGGCATCAAAGTGTGGAGGATATCACACAAAATCAATGATATCCTATAGTCAAATGACTAAATATGCTACTCGACTCGAGGAGATTCCTATTGACGGTGGTGTGTACTTCCAACTATTAGGAATCATATATGAGTCATTCAATATTCGCTTCAATGAATACCCACATGTTTATACGAGTTTCCAAAACTCATGGTACATCAGGTTAAACCATTGGAACTCCAATTCCAATATACGACATGTGCTAGTCTTCCAGGTCATCGGAATTCGACCGTATTCCAAAACCAACGACTAGGAATATTTACTTTAAGAATAGTTTACAACCAGTGTCAAAACTATTCTAAGGGTCGATGTCATTCTTAGCATATTTATATATCAATCTAATACGCATAATGACAATACCATTTATTAGGTATGAAATGAAAAATGTAATTATTTTATTAGTAAATAATAAAATATACAAATCGGATTGGCACTCCAAGCACCAACTCCATCAAACTCACAATTGCTTAGTGCCAATCTGCATGGTACCGTAGTCTCATCTCCTCCACATGTTTATCGAATAACTTAGGAGGTAAGGGCTTGGTAAGTGGGTCTGCTATGTTGTCTTGTCCTTGAACCTTCAATACCACTATGTCTTTTCGTTCAATAATCTCTCTAATTACGCGGTATTTCCTTTCCACGGGTTTAGACATGGAATGTGCCCTCGGCTCCTTAGCCTGTGCGATGGCTCCGTTATTATCACAGTACAATGAGATCGATTTCACAATACTAGGCACAACGCCAAGTTCTCTGATAATATTTCTAATCCAAACAGCTTCTTTAGCAGCTTCTGAAGCAGCTATAAATTCTGGCTCAGTGGTGGAATCAGCTGTTGAGCCTTGTTTTGAACAACGCCAACTAATCGTACCACCGTTAAGGGTAAATATGTATCCTGATGTAGATTTTCTATCATCTGGATCTCCCTGAAAGTCGGAGTCTGTATAACCCTTCACTTGTACTTCATCTTCTCCATATACCAAAAACTTATCATTGGTGCCTTTAAGATATTTTAGGATATGTTTCACGGTTGTCCAATGATCATTACCTGGATCAGATTGATATCGACTGGTCACACTGACGCCGAAACTGATGTCAGTTCTAGTACAAAGCATAACATACATTATGCTTCCAATACAAGAAGCATATGGCAAGTTAGACATCATAACTCCTTCTTCCTCAGTTTAAGGTGCCATTTTCTTCGAAAGATGTATGCCGTATCGGAAAGGTACATTTGCTGCCTTGCAGTTGGTAAAACTATACCTTTCTAACATCTTATCTATGTACGTCGATTGTGATAACCCTATAAGCTTCCTAACTCTATCTCGGTAGAGCCTTATACCTAGTATATAAGAAGCTTCACCCATATCTTTCATTGAGAAGTTCTTGCAAATGTAGGCTTTCACATTTTGCATCATCCTTATATCATTTCCTATTATATGAATGTCACTACATACAAGACTAAGAAAAATATCATGCTCCCACTAACTTTCTTATAAACACATGGTTCTTCCTCGTTCTTGATGAATCCAGATAATCTAATTATTTCATCAAAATGACGATTCCAGCTTCGAAATGCCTGTTTAAGTCTATAAATAGACTTTTGGAGCTTACAAACCAAGTTTGAAGTCTCACTGGATATGAAATCCTCTGGTTGTTCCATATAGATATCCTCCTCAAGGAATCCATTTAGGAAAGCGATTTTCACATCCATCTGCCATATCTCATAGTCGTGATATGCATCAATGGATAAAAGAATCTTAATGGATCCTCATAGTCAATCCCAGGACGTTGAGTGTAACCTTTCGCTACCAGTCGGCCCTCGCTTCCTTTTGTAAACCCATTTACAACCAATAGGTTTAACTCATTCAGGAAGTTCAACTAAGTCCCAGACTTGATTACCATGCATTGAATCCATTTCAGATTTCATGGCTTCTTACCATTTTCCCGAATTGATATCCAATATCGCTTCTTTATACATAGTCAGATCTGTTTCCTCCAAGAGGAGAACATCAAGGCTCACATTAGATGTTAAAAACAGTCTCTCAGGAGGCCTTGATATTCTATTCGATTTACGTAGAACTTGTGTTGTAGATCTTTCACCTAGTTGGATCTCGGGTTCCATCTCAGGTTCCGTAATGTTGGGATCAAACTCATCAATTTTAATCTCTCTACAATTCGCACTTTCTCTCAAAAATTGTTTTTCAAGAAAAGTTGCAAAGCGAAAAACAAATACATTTCGTTGCTCGGAATCATAGAATTGATATCCCATGGAATTATCAGGATATCCAACGAACCTACATTTATATCCTCTGGGTGCTAGTTTATCCCGCTGCGTAATTCTAACGTATGCAGGACAACCCCAAATCTTTAAATTTCTAAGACTTGGATTTCTACCGAACCATATCTGATAGGGGTCATAGAAACAGCTTTCGATGGAACCCTATTATGTATGTAGGCAGTAGTTTGTAAAGCGTAACCCCAAAGGTAATAAGGAAGATCTCTATAGCTTATCATGGATCGCACCATATCCAATAAAGGAAGATTTCTTCGTTCAAACACATCGTCGTGTTGAGGTGTTCCTGGTGGGCTATATTAGGTGAGAATTCCATTCTCCCTTAAATAATTTCTGAATTCTTCACTCATGTATTCACCGCATCGATCTAATCTGAGGCATTTGTTGATTTTACTTGTTTGTTTTTCTACTTCATTTCGAAATATTTTGAACTTGTCAAATGTTTCCGACTTATGTTTCATCAGATAGACATATCCATATCTAGACTTGCCATATGTGAAAGTTACAAAGTATATTGATCCATTATGAGCGGCATGGTTTAATGGACCACACACATCGCTGTGTATTAGCTCCAGTAAATCTCCAGCATGGTGTCCAACACCTTGAAATAGGGCCTTTGCAATATTTCCTTGGATACATGACTCAAAAATCAGATAAGGATCTAAGGTAATATTTTCAATCAAACCATCCTTTACCAATTTGGATAGACGTCTAATACCTATGTGGCACAATCTCATATGCCATAATTCAATATTATTTAGTTTAGACTTCCTACTTGTATTTTTCTCTATATTAAAAACATCTCTATATGTTTCCAAAGTATAGTGACCGTTTGATAAAGAACATTCACATTTCAATAAATTTTCTTTATCATACAAACATAAAGTTTCTTCCTTAATGTTTATTTTATATCCACCTTTATCTAATATTGGCAGTGATATTATTTGTCTGATAAGTGAGGGAACATAATAACAGTCATGTAAATCTAATTTACATCTATTTGGGAGATCTAGAACAACAGTTCCTATGGCCTTGACATCCAATGTCTCGCCATTGCCAACTCTAAGCTGGATCTCCCCTTTATTTAGCCTTCTTTTAACCCTCATTTCATGCACAGAATTGCAAATATGAGTAGGACTGCCAGTGTCTAACACCCATCCACTATTTGCATCTAAGGCTAATGAGATGTCAATAATTGGAAAAATACAAAGCGTACCTGAGGGTCCTGCTTTTCCTTTTAGCTTTGGACAGTCCTTCTTCCAGTGTCCAGACTTCTTGCATTGTAGACAATGATCACGAGCTACTTTCGATTTTACGCCTTTGCGTTTCTTGGAGTTTTTCTTTGATATTTTCTTCTTCCCCATCTTTATTTTCTTTGACATCAAGAAGTCTTTGAAGTGCCAGCTCCACCATGGAGATATAGTGTAGGGTTGCCTTTCTTCAAATCTTGCTCCGCCGTGTGTAGCATGTTATGAAGTTCTTCATATGTGACTTGCATCGAATGCATATGGAAATTTAATACAAAGCTAGCATAAGAACAAGGCAAAGAAGACGGAATCAAATTACGGCCCAATCGTTCATCAAACACAATGCCCTGTCGTTCCAGATATCGAATCTGGTCGATCATGTTCAAAACATGAGTGCTGATTGCTCCTCCCTTCTTGAGTTCAGCACAGAACAATTATTTAGACCTTCGATAAAGTTCCATCTCTTGATTTTCCTCGAACAACTCATTGAATGTTCGTATGATGCTCCAAGCATCTGGCACTTCAATGTATTGTCTCAGCAAATCTGGAACCATCAATCCCAAGATGTAGGATTTCACCTTCAAGTTATCATCCTTTCATCTATCAAAAGTTTCTCGCTCTTCTGGAGTGGAGTCAGGATCGATATCAACAGGCAGTGGATTGATCGTGACATAAGTCAACTTTTCATACTCCAAGACAAGGCGTATGTTCATTTCCCATGCGAAATAGTTCTCGGCTCCTTTTAGCTTATAGGAATCCAAAAGTTTCATCAATGGATTAGCGGCAGCCATCTACAAGACAATATTTTTTAGTAGTAGCAGAATATTTTTCATTTCAAAAGTGATAACACTAATTGATTAGGGAATTTTAAATCTATTAGTGCCCTCCCACTACTTTACGTAATTCTGTAATCTCCCTTAACGGAAAAATAGAAATTTGACTATCAAAATTTCATAGCGAGAAGTGGATCCCATGACATTTACTCCAGCCTCACACTAATGACGATATTGACTTTTGTAAACTAATTAGGTAGACCTCCAAGGTCAATCACTTCATGTGTCTCCTAGTTTGGTTCGGAACCATTTCTTATCCTCACACTAATGACGATATTGGATTAAGACATGTTTTAGGTGTGTACTTGTCAATGTACACAAATGAGCTTCGTATGTACACCCTCACACTAATGACGATATTGGGCGACTACGTTAACTCATCACGCTACATCTAATATTTTACCGGAGCGACCTAAGTTCCGAGCACTTATACCATCACACTAATAACGATATTGGATATAAGTAGTAAGAACCCATTCATCTCCGTATTGACAAGACGGACCAACCAATAATGCTCCAACATTATTAATACTATTACATAAAAGTAATCACCTAATTACGGGAGTTTTATGACAATCAAGTCATTAACTTAATTAGGTCAAATTTTAATTTAAAACATGCAATACATATATAATATGTCTTATGTATAATTAAATTAAAATTAATATGGCATAGATTCAAAACATGTGTTGTGTGGTTAAGCCTTTGCTACTGATACCACTCTGTTGGGGCAGTTGTGCAACCCCTAGGATCGGATCGGTGCCCCGCTCAGTGGAAATGGGTATAACCCATGGATATCTAGTATGGGTATAATTTTAAATAATTTAATGAAATACTATATTCTATTATGAGTGTATAGGAAAAAACTCGGGATTGAATCGGAGTCCGGAAGCTCCAGAATGAGCGAAAATAAAATTCTCGCACGCGCACTGTGTGCTACAGTGCGCGCGCGCCCTGTAGCGCACTGTAGCGCTGATCACCTTCTTTTTTTTTCATTTGCAAATCATTCAGCTCACTTTCCAGTGAGCTGAATGGATTAGGGTGATTTACCCTAATCTATTCTGGTTCTCCCTAAACACTTCAAAAACACCCAAAATTAATTTTTAATTTCAAAACCAACATTAACACATTATATAATAAAAATCAAGTTTTTCAAAATATCAAATATTTTTACAAAAACATAAATTTATTCCAAATACGCATTTGCGTAAATTTTGAATCCAATACAAAAACCAAATTAGAATCCCAATAAGAAATATCTCGTGAACAATTCTAGGTCACCCAAAGGTGGTGAAGTGATTCTAGAATGGTAGCCATAGCTCTAAGCTTTAATCTAGAGTTCCAAACTCTTATTAATTGTTCCATGTCCAACATGAACATCTTTGACCTAAATTATAAGCATGTTGTGTTCATACTTCTGAAGTATCCTAACACAATTGATTAGCCTTATTTCAACATTAAGCTATGTGACCATGCATCTAATACACAAATGAACATAGCTTAGGAGAAGATCAAATACTACATTGTAAGCTTGATGCAAGATCCAATCTACTTCTCCTTTGTTGAAATTGTTAGAGAACCTCCAAGGTGTGCAAGCTTGACTCCAATATCCAATATTTTTTCCAATGCTACCAAGCTTCACTTCAAGATCCAATCTTAATTTCTCCAAGATGAAATATTGTAGATGTTGGGGTCAAATCAGGGAGGCGCAGCGGAAGAAGCGGTCTTCGGGCGAAATCGTAGTTTAAAATTTTTTAACTTACGAATAAATTATTCAATATCATATATTAATAATTCATTCATATTTCACCTAAAAATATTTATTCGATATCATATAACGACATAAATAATATAGAAACATCGCGAAACTTTTGCGAAAATATTTTTCCGTAAAATAGCATAAAAAACATTTCTGGCTGAACCGACCGACCAATGCTCATGTGGACTGCCCAAGTCAGCCCCAAAAATATTTTGACAGTTTGTGAGCTGCCCGAACAGTGCCCAGTTCACTGTTTGGGCAGCTGTTACCCGGTAACGCCATTGTTCACCGTTTTCACGTATTTTCACTCCGAAACAATTTCCGATAAATATTTTTCTTGGGAAATTTAAATAAACCAATTTATTCTAATTACTCAATAAATAAAAACTGAATTTTTATCTGAAAAATCAGATTTATCATTAATTGCTATGAGACCCATAAACTTTGTAAATTAATCATTTTGGTCCTTAAATATTCAAATACATATTTAATTGATTCCAAATCAATCCCAAAATAATTTATACAATTTGCAACATAATGCATAAACTTTTTCAAAATTCTGAAACTGCCCATTATTTTTCCAGAATTACGAAAACAGCCCAGATTTTCTATTAATTGCAATTGGCCCAATTTATTCAAAACACATCAAGATCAAATCCAATCAATCCCAAATTTGACATACATCAAATTATATCATATATATGAAAATCCCCAAAATTTGAATGGGTTAAGAACCCTGATTTCACAAATTACTCAAATTGGACAATTTACATTAAATTGACAAAATTCAACACTTTAATCATCCAATTACCACACCAATCAAGTCTCACCATCATGAAATTAATCAAGAACAATTCTAGGTTAATTATGAATGGCTAATCAACACTAGAATGACAACTTTAATTTCTAATTAATCAATTAAGCATAATTACACCTAATTAGCTTAATTAATTAAACATACATGCTAAACACCTTCAAACAAGATTACAACCATAAATATTACAAACTTAAAGAGTAGAGATTCAATCTTAGCAACACAATTGAAAATAAGATTAATTGAAATAATTTTCAAGTAGAAGAAAGTGTGAAAACTTACAAAATTCCAAATCAAGCTTTGTTTTTCTTACTTTCGTCAACCCTTTTACTCTCAACTCACTTTGTAAAATATTGTTGAACTTGTCTAACTCTTGAAAATGAAAAAAAAAAAAAATTTTGTTATAGAAAATTCAAGTTGGCCGATTACATCCACAAAAAAAAAAAAAACTAGTATTTAATTTTTTGTTTTAATTTAATTGGCACAAGTTTCACTTTAATAAAGATAACATTTATCTTTTATAAAGTAAACACCAAATGGACCAATGGTATTAAGCCATTAAAAAGTAAAAAATCATTATAAAGATATTTATTTTATTAATTAATTTAATTATTTAACAATTAAATAATTAAATACAAATATCTCAAATATATGCATTATATTTACAATAAATATCTCAAATACATATATTAATGATATATGCCAAATATTACAAATTGATATTTAATTAATGTGTATTTAATAAAATCAAGTATTAAATACAAATACACATTAATTCGGAAATGATCGTTAGGTCCCGATTGCATGTATTTTTCGTTTAACCATTAAACGAGTTATAAATAAACAGTATTATTCATAACAATTTCCCTAGTGCTCTACGAGTATATTTCATTAGTGAGACTCTCTAGATTCAGGCATATCCGTCACGAAATCCAATTTCGTGTCCATAATTCACCCACCCGTAAATTATGACGACCACAGATAAACTCGCTAAATCATATAGGTCGAGGTCATTGCATACGTATAATCCCCCGTCACAAATATCTGGATTATCTCAGAGATATAGATATAAATGTCCAATCTCTATAGGAATAATCTTATCGACGTTTCTATTAGCAATCTCTAAATAATGTTTGGAACTCACTTCCAAAGTATACTATGGCCATAGATTTAACAGATTGTTAATCAATTATGGACTACATATGCTATGTACACAGAACTGACGGATCATTTCTTGATACTCACAAGATATCATGAGCATGAGTCCACACCCAACAAACAGGCGAAGGTCTGATGTAAATAGATCGGTGACGTGACTGCCATCTAAGTGTGGAGGATAACTCATATATCCACAGTGGTATCTCAAGTCAAAGAATCATTATGCTACTCAACCCGAGAAGATTCCTACTGACTTTGGTGTACCATCTATTAGGAAATCTTCAGTGAGTCGTTCAGTGTTTATCAAATAAACACCTACACGTCTATACGAGTCTCCCAAGACTCATGGTTCATTATGATAAACCATCGGACCGATTCCGATATACGACATGTACTGGTCTCAGCGGATTTTACTAACCGACCTGTGTTAGTAAATCTTGACCAGGAACTTAATTTGAGGATATACAACTTATAGTCACACTTCCCAATGTCAATTACAAACTATGTTGTAATTGCGCACTACGTTGTAAATCCTGGGGTCTTTGTCTAATATATATACATATCACTAAACCAAATGTAGTTTCAATCTAATCAATATAATTGAAATTACATCGAATACGTATATAAAAGACAAGAGGTGCTATCATTTAATTTAGTAATATTATGGAAAAAAGTATTGCTCGTATTTATGAATCGGACATAAATACGATCCGGATTGGCGCTCAGAGCACCAACCCTAATAATTTCTCCCACTTGCTCTAGTGTCATTCCATGGTATCATATACACATCCCAATGTGTATCACATACTCATGGCCCTCAAGAACTCACCTATCGCTCAAGAGGTAGGTAACAACAAGTAAGTCCGCTCTTACATATTGAGTTTGTCCAACAAACACAATCATTTTCCTTAGCAAGCATATTTCATATTTTACTAGAAACTAAGTTCTACATCAATATGACTCAGATGCATATCAACATTGTGCTTCAGCTACTCAGTTGTCTAAGTATTTATGGATCAAATCCAAAATACTATGTAGACAACCGCAAACACAATACTAATAACAAACTTCTAATCTACAAGGTCACTATGCAACTACATAAGTCAATACTTCATAAGTTACAACTAATTCCACTCATGTAGTTGAATCATCCGTGACACTCTCACTGCATCTTTTCTGACTCTTTATGACGTAGACTGTCTAACGTCATAATTAGACTCAAAACTAATATGACCCTAATGGTTGCGAACTTTATTCTCCATTAATTAGAAACTCATTCTTAATAATCAAAGATAATAAAGAACATGTTTCATTAAATAACTCGTAACAATTATGATTAAATTGATATCTCTTATCGTACTCAATATTGTATTCATTATGCCATCATATTATGATGTATAAGATTGATTAGACATTCTAGTCAACATCTCTTTCGAAAAAGGAATCATCATTTATGAAAGATGAATACTATACATAAGACACATACTAATTATCAAACAGTTATACTAACTGTCATACAGATAGTCTTGTTGTGTCCTTTATTAAATCATATCTAATTTACGATTAATAAGAGTATCTCACAAGTCTCTTAGTTTTATATCTTATACAAAACTTTATATCAAATATAATAGAGACCACTCCCACTGCATTCACGGAGAAAATAAGACTGAGGTAAACCTTTTACCTCATAAACATCTCATTATTACTTTAATAATGATAATGTCATTATGATGTAAAATACTAGAAAGAAATTTGTACGCTCCCACTAACTCTTCTATCCCATATGTATTCTCTATACTTTGATAAAATCAGATAATCTGACTGATATCAAAATTAGAGAACATAAATTTCCAGAAAGCTCATCCGAGTCTACAATAGGCTCTATAAGCTAATATACTAAATTGTAATCTTAGCATAATACAAACTCCAGGGCCATTCCAAAACGAACTCTTCAAACTAAGAGATCAAAATGGATCTCTTATCTGAAGAAACCATTCAGAAACGCCACTTTGTATTCATTAGCTAAAATGTACAATTTAATATCATCATTAACCAACAGATCTTAAATTATTCAATCAGTGTGACTAGAGACATGTTTCCTCAGAATCTATAATAGATTGATGAGTATAACTTTTCTCACTGTCATACTGTAAAGGTCAAACCTTTAATAAGCTCACTTTGCTTTTGAAGCGTAAACCATTTCCACATTTTATGAATGATTCATAATGAAAGCTCAATCAAGTTCAAAACTTGATCGTAGTAAGCTATGAACAATCTTAGATCTATGGTTTAATGCTAATTTCCGGAATCGATATCAAATATCATTCCCACTATAAGTTATAGGATAATTTTCTTCGATAAGAAAACAACATAACCATTAAGTATCAAATACTTTGCGAATGATTCTGACATCCTATAGCACTTATATAGAAGTAATAAAAAGGTATTTTCATTTTATTAATTATGTAGTTTCATTTATAGTTTATCACTATATTTGACTTCAATAAGTCAAGTCTTTTCTACAATAGTCAACATCCAATATTATACACTAAGTAATAAACAATTTTATTACTCGAGATCGTAGAAAAGATATTCTATCAAATAGAATACAATATTCTATTAAATAAAATAAATGATAAACTTCTACTCGTACCTCCGAGGCGCAAGTAATATCAATTATATAACAATTATATAAAATATAGATTTAAATCTCAAACATTTCAAGATTCGAATTTTATACTTATACACATCATATACGTAACTGTAGAATCTAATGGAACATTAATTAAAATGATGAATTAGTGTTACTGGAGCATATCCCCAAGAGTATTGAAACTAATTCGGTAACTCTTAATATCAAACGAATCAAATCATATATAAGATTCGATTATTCCCACTTACCAATTCCATCAAGATGGAATCGTAGAAGAACTATATTGAGTAAGAATCGTATTGATTCAATAACCTTAGAATAAATTGCCATAAATTCATATATTTGATCATATAAAACCTCTTTGAACAATTCAAAGACTCATGATGAATTTTAAAGGTACAGTTTTCAAAACTTCAGATCGAATATCTTTGAACCAGTCAAAATATTCTATCCGTGTTTCATCAGAAATGCGTAACTAAGGCACGACAGTTCATTGACTAAGTTACGAAGTAAAGAAAACTACCTTAAGTAATTTACAATTCATTAAATTACATACATCCAATGTATCAATTTAATAAATTTTCTGATCCAATGACAGTCATTGGTTAAATGAGATTTAATCATCTTCCCGAATACAATATTCATTAAATGGATAAGGATATGTGGTGTGATCTTGTATCAGACCACCCTTTACCATATGGAATAATCATCCAATACCTAAGTGATAAAATCTCATAAAATAATGTTCTAAGTTATTTATTTAACCGAATACTTTTCTTAATGTTTATCTATTAGTTAATGACACTACTAGTAATTTTAAAATATGTAACAACTGTTTACAAAGAACAAGTAACTATCAAATAGTCGCAAGTTCTGATATCAAATATCGAAACAATCATTCAACAATATTTTAAATAACTAGAAGGGACATCTGATATCCAATATCTACAGTTGTCGTATTATAAAAATCAATATTTTCTATACACAACTATATGCATCTTCTTTCTTTAGCTTTATTATTTACTTTCAATTTTTTTACAACATTTGCAAATAATCGAAAAACAAATAGTGTCTGACACTTGACCTCTGAATGTCACAAAAGCCAAGAAACGTCATTATTAGATAAATAAATACCTAATGGGGTTTTCTTAATGCCAGTGAAGAATCTCGAGAAATGAACCAATTCATGTCAATCTTACTGCATAAGAAACTATTCTGTCCAGAAGGATTATATCATAATATATTCTAATCTAGAACCTATTCTAGAAATCTACAACCATAATTGAAGTCATAAAATATATATAATATGCATGCAGTGGATAACAGTTTAATTCTATCAAACTAATAGAATAATGAACAAAATGAGCGACAATTTACATAATATTACACACCGCATAAGTTAAGGATTTTTAACCTAGCAGTGCCTCCCACTATTTTACGTAATACCGTAATCCCCAACGGAAACGAGAATTCAATAATTAAATTGAATTCCATAATGGGAAGTAGACCCCATGAATATATTTTGACTCACAGCTTTGCACGTTCTCGCCTACATATATTCATTAGGTAGACAACTCATTGTCAATCACACTCACTGTGACTCCTGGGTTTGGTCCTGATCATTTCTCGTTATGACATCTTTGGCACGTTCACAAGGAGGCGTATCAAGGTTAAATTTTTCAATGACAAACTCAAGCTACCGATGTAGTCCTGATAGCTTTGGCACGTTCAGGATTTCAACTTTCACTTGAATTTGTCTCTTATCATATGAGTTCTACCGGCGTAAATGAATTATCTTCAACCATAACTGCACAGCTTTGGCACGTTACAACCATAACATCATGAAAATATTTACATCCGTATTGACAAGGCGGATGAAGAAACAAGTATTCATAATATTAGTCACTGTCTTAAAACCTTATTTAAACGAGGATTTTCCAACAAAAGATGATTTTACTTTATTTAATCAAATTAAATAAACATGTGCATGTATAAAGTAATGATTAATTACACATTGAATTTTAAAGGGCTAATTATATCGGGTGTCCAGGATCAGACTCGCTCTGATATAATTTTTATTGGGGTCAAACCAGGGAGGCGCAGCGGAAGAAGCGCTGTTCGGGCGAAATCGTTGTTTAAAATTTTTTAAACTTACGAATAAATTATTCAATATCATATATTAATAATTCATTCATATTTCACATAAACATATTTATTCGATATCATATAACGACATAAATAATATAGAAACATCGCGAAACTTTTACGAAAACGTTTTTCCGTAAAATAGCATAAAATGTGTTTCCGACAGAACCGACCGACCAATGGTCATGGGGACTGCCCAGGTCAGCCCCAAAAATATTTGGACAGTTCGTGGGCTGCCCAAAAAGTATACAGTTCACTGTTTGGGCAATCGTTACCCGATAACGCCTTTTTTCGCCGTTTTCGCATATTTTCACTCTGAAACAATTTCCGATAAATATTTTTCTTAGGCAATTAAAATAAACCAATTTATTCTAATTACTCAATAAATAAAAACTAAATTTTTATCTGAAAATTCAGATTTATCATTAATTGCTATGAGACCCCTAAACATTGCAAATTAATCATTTTTGTCCTTAAATATTCAAATACATATTTAATTGATTCTAAATAAATCCCAAAATAATTTATACAATTTGCAACATAATCCATAAACTTTTCCAGAATTCCGAAACTGCCCAGTATTTTTCCAGAATTACGAAAACAGCCCAGATTTTCTATTAATTGCAATTAGTCCCAATTTGTTCAAAACACATCAAGATCAAATCCAATCAATCCCAAATTTGACATAAATCAGATATACATCAAATTATATCATATATATGAAAAGCCCCAAAATTTGAATGGGTTAAAAACCCTAATTTCACAAATTACTCAAATTGGACAATTTACATTAAATTGACAAAATTCAACACTTTAATCATCCAATTACCACACCAATCAAGTCTCACCATCATGAAATTAATCAAGAACAATTCTAGGTTAGTTATGAATGGCTAATCAACTCTAAAATGGAAACTATAATTTCGATTTAATCAATTAAGCATAATTACACCTAATTAGCTTAATTAATTAAACATACATGTTAAACACCTTCAAACAAGATTACAACCATAAAAATTACAAACTTGTAGGCACTGTATTTTTACGCATAAGTCCCTATGATGAGTCTCATTTTGGAGACACTACCTTTTAAGTCACGGAGGTCACGGAAAACGGACATCGGAAGGGGAATTCAGAATAAACAAGGTTCACTGTTTTCGTTGGTGCTACGTTCGTGTATACGTTCGAACGTCAAACAGATTGCGGGCGTTCGTGCTGCGTTCGATGATGCGTTTGAACGGTGTCGGTAATTCTGGTTTTGCTGCTAGCCTCACATTAAGCCCAATTCGCCCAAACCTTGGCCCACACGTCCAAGCCCACTTAAAACACATATTTAACACATGGTGAAATCAAAACAAATCTAAAAATCACATACCAAATTAAATAAAATACTTACACAAATTAAAGAAATTGCATGCCTAATTAAAATCAATCAACATACTAAATGCCTAATCTAAACCAATCAAATATAATCATACCAAGTTAAAATCAATCAACCAATATATTATTCCCAAACATAAAATATTGTATGCCTAATCAACATAAACTAAATATTCAACCTCCCTAATCCAACACCAAATCATATCCCTTTTTAAATACACAAATCCCTTTCCTTGTCAAGCCTAACCCTTTGCCTATAAAAAGAACCCTTCACCAACCTTCTCAAGGCTAGCTAGCTCATTCACATAAGAAACACCCAAGCTCATAGACACAATTCTCCCTCACTCTCAATAACAAAAAGATCACAAACCAAAGAACCCCCCATCGCCTTGACCAAAACACATCCCAAACAGCCCTAAACACACACATAAAACAGCCCCCGAACCACACCATAACACCACCGAAAATAACACCCAAAACAGTAGCCAAAACATCCCAAAAACAGTAACTAAAATACAACAGCGAAACAGTAGCAGCGGCAGCGAATCGGAGTCAAAACAGTAGCAAAAGACAGAGGACGATGACCCAAAACAGTAAGACAACGAACGAGAGCAGTGAACCAGTGAACCGGAAGAGTTGCGGAGCTTTACCCCTTCCGATCTTCGTGAAACGCGAGTCCGAGAGACGACTTAAAAGGTTAGACCTGAGGGCACTTTTTCATTAGTTTATATTCGTTTCTTTTATTATTGAATTGTATTCACATGAGAGTCGTTTATGGATGTGTGTTGTGGGTATTGGATGAATGGAAGAATATTGTCTCTTGTGGTATATAGGATGGAAACCCAGACGTAAATTCCGTAGCCGAATCCGAATGGACGGTAGTGCGGTCTGTACTTGGGACACAACTCCACGTACCACTTGAGTAAACGGCACCTTCTCTTGTTTTGTGTTGCTTTGGTTTATTTAATTCTTGTCATTTAAATTCTGCATGTTGTTTATTCCCGTATGATACGATCGAGTGCATGGGCTTAGTAAGTGCGATGAAAGGTTCCCTAATTGGAGGGTTAAAATCCTTCACCACGATGCTCTGCCGCACCGATTGATGTGTGTTCGGTTGAATGCGAAATACGTTCAATCGGACATACTTAGTTTGATATGATTGTCTTTATTTTCGTATGCATGATTCAACCGAGTGCATGGGCTTAGTAAGTGCGATGTGAGATCCCCTATGGGGAGGGGCTAAAGCCCTTTACCACGAGGCTTTACCGCGCCGGTTGATGCGTGTTCGGTTGGATACAAGATACGTTCAATCGGGCACACTATGTTTAGTACTATTGCTTTTCATTCTATGTATGCATGATTCAGTCGAGCGCATGGGCTTAGTATGTTGGTCTAAATGTCCTCTCTTTGAGAGATCAAGAGCCCCAAAAGGCCACCTTTACGGCGGTACTTCACCGCGCCCCTTTATTTTATCGTTTATGTATTGCGTCCCATTTCATGCATCAGATCTGTTCCCGTTCGAAAGCATTTACGAACGCAACTCGAACGCGCATGTATTTTGCCTTGTCATGCATCAGGTCTTATTTCTGTTCGAACGCGTTCACGAACGCCATACGAACGTGAGCATTCTATTCATTTCCGTTCGAACGCGTTCATAAACGCCACACGAACGAGAGCATTCTGTTTCATTTCCGTTCAAACGCGTTATCAAACGCCATACGAACGCGAACATTCTGTTTACCGTTCGAACGCGTTTACGAACGCTACACGAACGCACACGCACTTTCTTAGTTTCATAATGTATCAGGTCTGGTTTCATTCGAACGCGTTCTCGGACGCTACACGAACGCGAACCTTCTGTTTACCGTTCGAACGCGTTTACGAACGCTACACGAACGCGCACCCACTGAATCGAGTCATCTTCATTAGATTTCATGCATAGTTTTCCTAGTAGCTATCCCCACATGTATGAATACAACTATGTTAATGAATTACAATTCATATGCTTGTGTCGTGATAACATTTGAGTATTATTTCTTGTGGTATATCGGATGGAAACTCAGACGTAAATTCCGTAGCCGATTCCGAATGGACGGTAGTGCGGTCTGTACTTGGGATACAATTCCACGTACCACTTGGAAAAGTGCCCATATGTATGTTTGTATGGTTAATATGTGTGCTTGTGTTTTCTTGAATGTAATATGCAAATAAAGTTGTATGTTCGTTGCTATTTTGATATATGTTAAGCATGCGATTTTAGATATGGGATATATGTGAAATGTGTGCATAAGTTTTATTTTGCATATGAGAATTTAGAAGCATGATACTCTTGGAAATAAGTGTTACTTAAGCTTGATTAAATTATTACATAAATCCTTTCATTACAAGTGACATGAGTAAGGGACCATTCCGAACCCAATGGTTTGAGGTCTTCCCTTGCGAGAGGTGAGTGCGGCCTTAAACCTTTGTCCCGGTTCACACCGGGTGGCGACTCCCTTATTCTCCGGTTTAGTCCTCTGTTGGCTACTCCGTACTCCCAACTAGGCCCCCGAGCCTGGAACAGTATGCGTCGTCCCGTTTTTATGTCCCACAGTTTGGCGACTCCACTGGGGATATAGAGAATTGGCCCCGAAATATTGTCTTGTAATGTTTGGATTTATGTTTTAATTGACCATGTCTATAGTGGATAAAGTGAGGGTTTAATCAAGGGCATTTTGAGGCTAGGTAATGGTTTGGTGTCTTCCTTCACTCACTACCTTTCTAGAAGGAAAAGCTGTGAAGGCACCTAGATAGCCATCTACTCGTAGCCTTTGTGGTGGACTAATTTGGAGGACTCGTTGTTTATTCCTGACACCAAGCGATAAGAGCCTAAGAGGCTTTGGGTATTTAAGTGAGCCTCGCTCCACCTTCCCTCTGGGGAATCTACAACGAGAAATCCATTTGACAGTCCGTCACACACCATAGCTCATCGGCACATACCTTAGTGTATAAAAAGGGGTTCGCTCACTTGGTTGCTCGAACCCTTGAGTGGGGAGACCTAGTTGTGGGCCATCCTTCGCCGATGAGAGCCTTTGTCTATACTCTTGCTAACCCACCCATAGACCGGTTTGTATGATTAAAGTAACAATTATTTGCTTGAGTATGTGCTTGTGGACCATCCTCATTTGGATGCAGTTGGACTATTGTCATAAATACGGGCTTGTTGGGCCATTTAAACTGGGATAAGCTCGTACCATATGACTATTAGGCCCAAAGCTTCTGAAATGCTGATGGGCCATTATGTAAAAATTGTTATGTTATGTTTGCATTATCTCTCTTCTATGCTTGTGTTTGGGAACATCACCGTTTGGATTCATTTGGACTACTTGTCATAAGATATGGGCTTGTTGGGCCATTTAAACTGGGACAAGAACGTATTTTATGACGATTGGGCCGAAGGCTTCTAAGTGTTGATGAGCCACCCTGTGCTTGTGTTCGGAATGTTACCATTTGGATTTAGTTGGGCTCCTTGCCATGAGATGTGAACTCGTTGGGCCATTTAAACTGGGATGGGTCACTCTTATGACAGTTGTCCCAAAAGCTTCTAAAATGATAATGGAAACTATAATTTCGATTTAATCAATTAAGCATAATTACACCTAATTAGCTTAATTAATTAAACATACATGTTAAACACCTTCAAACAAGATTACAACCATAAAAATTACAAACTTGTAGGCACTGCATTTTTACGCATAAGTCCATATGATGGTCTCATTTTGGAGACACTACCTTTTAAGTCACGGAGGTCACGGAAAACGGACATCGGAAGGGGAATTCAGAATAAACAAGGTTCACTGTTTTCGTTGGTGCTACGTTCGTGTATACGTTCGAACGTCAAACAGATTGCGGGCGTTCGTGCTGCGTTCGATGATGCGTTCGAACGGTGTCGGTAATTCTGGTTTTGCTGCTAGCCTCACATTAAGCCCAATTCGCCCAAACCTTGGCCCACACGTCCAAGCCCACTTAAAACACATATTTAACACATGGTGAAATCAAAACAAATCTAAAAATCACATACCAAATTAAATAAAATACTTACACAAATTAAAGAAATTGCATGCCTAATTAAAATCAATCAACATACTAAATGCCTAATCTAAACCAATCAAATATAATCATACCAAGTTAAAATCAATCAACCAATATATTATTCCCAAACATAAAATATTGTATGCCTAATCAACATAAACTAAATATTCAACCTCCCTAATCCAACACCAAATCATATCCCTTTTTAAATACACAAATCCCTTTCCTTGTCAATCCTAACCCTTTGCCCATAAAAAGAACCCTTCACCAACCTTCTCAAGGCTAGCTAGCTCATCACATAAGAAACACCCAAGCTCATAGACACAATTCTCCCTCACCTCTCAATAACAAAAAGATCACAAACCAAAGAAACCCCCCCCCATCGCCTTGACCAAAACACATCCCAAACAGCCCTAAACACACACATAAAACAGCCCCCGAACCACACCATAACACCACCGAAAATAACACCCAAAACAGTAGCCAAAACATCCCAAAAATAGTAACTAAAATACACAGTGAAACAGTAGCAGCGGCAGCGAATCGGAGTCAAAACAGCAGCAAAAGACGGAGGACGACGACCCAAAATAGTAAGACAACGAACGAGAGCAGTGAACCAGTGAACCGGAAGAGTTGCGGAGCTTTACCCCTTCCGATCTTCGTGAAACGCGAGTCCGAGAGACGACTTAAAAGGTTAGACCTGAGGGCACTTTTTCATTAGTTTATATTCGTTTCTTTTATTATTGAATTGTATTCACATGAGAGTCGTTTATGGATGTGTGTTGTGGGTATTGGATGAATGGAAGAGTGTTTTCTCTTGTGGTATATAGGATGGAAACCCAGACGTAAATTCCGTAGCCGAATCCGAATGGACGGTAGTGCGGTCTGTACTTGGGACACAACTCCACGTACCACTTGAGCAAACGGCACCTTCTCTTGTTTTGTGTTGCTTTGGTTTATTTAATTCTTGTCATTTAAATTCTGCATGTTGTTTATTCCCGTATGATACGATCGAGTGCATGGGCTTAGTAAGTGCGATGAAAGGTTCCCTAATTGGAGGGTTAAAATCCTTCACCACGATACTCTGCCGCACCGATTGATGTGTGTTCGGTTGAATGCGAAATACGTTCAATCGGACATACTTAGTTTGATATGATTGTCTTTATTTTCGTATGCATGATTCAACCGAGCGCATGGGCTTAGTAAGTGCGATGTGAGATCCCCTATGGGGAGGGGCTAAAGCCCTTTTACCATGAGGCTTTGCCGCGCCGGTTGATGTGTGTTCGGTTGGATGCAAGACACGTTCAATCGGACATACTTAGTTGAATATGATTGTCTTTATGTTTATATGTATGATGTGATGCGACGCGCATGGGCTTAGTATGTTGGTCTAAAGGTCATCTCTTTGAGAGATCAAGAGCCCCCAAAAAGCCACCTTTACGACAATCTTCGCCGCGCCCCCTTTATTTTGTTGTTCATGTATTGCGTCCAATTTCATGCATCAGGTCTGTTCCCGTTCGAACGCGTTTACGAACGCAACTCGAACGCGCATACATTTTTGCCTTATCATGCATCAGGTCTCATTTACGTTCGAACGCGTTCATGAATGCCATACGAACGCGAGCATTCTGTTTCATTCTGTTTGAACGCGTTCACGAACGCCATACGAACGTGAGCATTCTGTTTCATTTCCGTTCGAACGTGTTATCAAACGCCATACGAACGCGAACCTTCTGTTTACCGTTCGAACGCGTTTACGAACGCTACACGAACGCACACACACTTTCTTAGTTTCATAATGTATCAGGTCTGGTTCCGTTCGAACGCGTTCTCGGACGCTACACGAACGCGAACCTTCTGTTTACCGTTCGAACGCGTTTACGAACGCTACACGAACGCGCACACACTGAACTGAGTCTGTCTTATCATATTCATGCATAATTGCCTCTTGGTTGATCTTTCTTGTATTATATAGCCAACCGTATTATTTGTATTCCTGCATTTATCCATTCCATGTGTTCTTGGGATTGTATTCAAGCATGATTAGGCTGTTAGCAGGTTATTTGGTTAATAGGTTCATGAGATAGTACTCAAGCATGATTAGGTTGTTCTTAGTTTTCCACATCATAGGATTGAAATATGTTCATGAGATTGCCATGTGATGTTGCATGTTATGATGAACTTGTTGATGTATGTACATGAATCTAGAAGCATGATATTTTTTTGGAAATAAATGTTACTTAAGCTTAATTGAATTATTACATAAATCCTTTCATTACAAGTGACATGAGTAAGAGACCATTCCGAACCCAACGGTTTGAGGTCTTCCCTTGCGAGGGGTGAGTGCGGCCTTAAATCTTTGTCCCGGTTCACACCGGGTGGCGACTCCATGTCATTTCGTACTTCCTAACTAGTGCCGCGAGCCTAGGAACGGCGTCGCCCAGGTCCTGTTGTCCACAGTCTGGCGACTCCACTGGGGATAGAGAATTGGCCCCGAAATATTGTCTTGTAATGAGTGGATTTATGTTTTAATTGGCCATGTCTATAATGGATAAGTGAGGGTTTAATCAAGGGCACTTTGAGGCTAGGTAATGGTTTGGTGTCTTCCTTCACTCACTACCTTTCTAGAAGGAAAAGCTGTGAGGATACCTACATGGCCATCTACTCGTAGCCTTTGTGATGGACTAATTTGGAGGACTCGTTGTTTATTCCTGACACCAAGCGATAAGAGCCTAAGAGGCTTGGGTATTTAAGTGAGCCTCGCTCCACCTTCCCTCTGGGGAATCTACAACGAGAAATCCATTTGACAGTCTGTCACACACCATAGCTCATCGGCACGTACCTTAGTGTATAAAAAGGGGTGCGCTCACTTGGTTGCTCGAACCCTTGAGTGGGGAGACCTAGTTGTGGGCCATCCTTCGCCGGTGAGAGCCTTTGTCTATACTTTTGCTAACCCACCCATAGACCGGTTTGTATGATTAAAGTAACAATTATTTCCTTGAGTATGTGCTTGTGGACCATCCTCATTTGGATGCAGTTGGACTATTGTCATAAATACGGGCTTGTTGGGCCATTTAAACTGGGGCAAGCTCGTACCATATGACTGTTAGGCCCAAAGCTTCTGAAATGTTGATGGGCCATTATGTAAAAATTTTATGTTATGTTTGCATTAACTCTCTTCTGTGCTTGTGTTTGGGAACATCATCGTTTGGATTCATTTGGACTATTTGTCATAAGATATGGGCTTGTTGGGCCATTTAAACTGGGACAAGAATGTATTTTATGACGATTGGCCGAAGGCTTCTAACTGTTGATGAGCCACCTTGTGCTTGTGTTCGGAATGTTACCATTTGGATTTAGTTGGGCTCCTTGCCATGAGACGTGAACTGTTGGGCCATTTAAACTGGGATGAGTTCACTCCTATGACAATTAGCCCGAAAGCTTCTAAAATGATAACAGGCCGATTTGTGTGAAAATTTTAATTGATTTAGTATGTTATATATGTTACATGCATCTCACGCACCTCATGCATACATATATCATGCTAACCCTTGTGTTCTAAAAGCCATCATAGACTCCCGTTGGGTTAGGGAAGAAGGAAGACTCACCAAAAGACCGGTAACAGACATGAGTGAATCAGATATTGAGGTATCTCAGATAGATAAGTTGGAAAATGGTTTCGCCAAGATTACTGAACAGTTGCAAGCCTTGACTACTGCCATGAAAAATATGGCTATACCCCGTGCTGGGGGAAAATCTGAGAATGTGAGGCGTTAGGAGCCTCCAAATGTGTTGAGGGATGATATCCCCGCTTTTGATGACGACACGGCAGAGTATACAACAGGCAGAGTGATTAAGTCTGAGGCGAGGTCCATATCAGTATCAGTTAGGGGCGAGGCCCATATCAGTATCAGTTAGGGGCGAGGCCCATATCAGTATCAGTCTGGGGGCGAGGCCCACATTATCAGTTTCGGGGATGAGTCCCAGGGTCGAGGCCCACATCAGTTTTAGTTTGGGGATAAGTCCCATGGCCGAGGCCCACATCAGTCAGTTTGGCGATGAGTCTCAGGGCCGAGGCCCACACCAATATCAGCTCGGGGGCGAGGCCCACGTCAGCTTCAGTTTTGGGATGAGTCCTAAGGTCGTGATCCACATCATCAACAGTGTCGGAGTGTCGGGGATGCGTCCCAGGGTCGAGACCCACATTATCAATCAGTTTGGGGATGAGTCCCAGGGTTGAGGCCCATATCAGTATGGTTTCGGGGATGAGTCCAAGGGACGAGACCCATGTCAGTGTCAGCTTCAGAAAGGAATCTCCGGGGTGGGGCCCACATTGTCAGCATTAGTTTGTCCAGGATTGGTACTCCGAAAATAAAGCACGGTTCGGAAATGAATCGAAGAAGACCTAACCCAACGGGATAAGAACATTCATACATGCATACACGTAACACATTTTGCATCATTTCGTGTTTGTTCTGTTTTGTATTCACAGGTTTTGAAGAAGAAAAAGAAAAGTGGCAAAGACAAGCCAAACATAAGCAGTAACAGTACAATGTCAGCAGTCTTCAGGAATGAATCACATGGGTGAGGCCCATATCAGCAGTATCAGTCTCGGGGCGAGGCCCATATCAGTAGCAGTTAGGGCCAAGGCCCACTTCAGTATCAGCATTGCCGGGTATGGCATTCTGGGGCCGAGGCCCACTTCAGTATCACCTTTGCCGGGTATGGCATTCTGGGGGCGAAGCCCGCATCATATCAGATCAGTTCTGTCGAGAATGGCACTCCGAGAATGGAGATGGCAATCCAAGAATGGAAGCACGGTTCGGGAATGGACCACCATACAGTAACAGTTCAAGAATGAACAAGCCAAGAATGACACTCCGAGAATGGAGATATAGTCCAGGAATGGACAGCTCGAGAATGAGCACGCCGAGAATGGCACTCCGAGAATGGAGATATAGTCCGGGAATGGACAGCTCGAGAATGAGCACGCCGAGAATGGCAATCTGAGAATGGAGATATAGTCCGGGAATGAGCAGGCCGAGAATGGCACTCCAAGAATGGAAACACAGTTCAGGAATGAACGAGCCGGGAATGGCACTCCAAGAATAGAAGCAACAGTCCGGGAATGGACATCTCACAGTAATAGTTCAGGAAGGGACATCTCACAGTAACGGTTCGGGAATGAACCACCTTACAGTAACAGTTCAAGAACAAAGCCACACGGTCAGCTCAGATCAAAGAACAAAGCTCAAGGGGAAGAAAGCCTCATGTCAGTTCAGTTCGGGAATAAAGCCTACATTCAGTTCAGTTTAGGAAGAAAGCCTACATTCAGTTCAGTTCAGGAAGAAAGCCTGCATTCAATACAGTTCAAGAACAAAGCCACACAGTCAGCTCAGATCAAAGAACAAAGCTAAAGGGGAAGAAAGCCTCATGTCAGTATAGTTTGAGAACAAAACTCAAGGGGAAGAAAGCCTCATATCAGTATAGTTTGAGAACAAAGCTCAAGGGGAAGAAGCCTCATGTCAGCATAGTTTGAGAACAAGCTCAAGGGGAAGAAAGCCTCATGTCAGTATAGTTTGAGAACAAAGCTCAAGGGGAAGAAAGCCTCATATCAGTATAGTTTGAGAACAAAGCTCAAGGGGAAGAAAGCCTCATGTCAGTTCAGTTCGGGAATAAAGCTCGGGAGGATAAAGCCTCATCTCAACAGTCCGGGAATAAAGCTCAGGAGGAATAAAGCCTCATCTCAACACAGTTCGGGAACAAAGCTCGGAGGAATAAAGCCTCATCTCAACAGTTCGGGAATAAAGCTCGGAGGAATAAAGCCTCATCTCAACACAGTTCGAGAATGAACAAGCCGGGAACGGCAATCCAAGAATAGAGCAGAGTTCAAGAATGAACAAGCCGGGAATGGCACTCCAGGAATGGAAGTACAGTTCAGGAATGAACAGGCCGAGAGTGGCACTCCAAGAATGGAAGCACGGTTCGGGAATGAACCAGGGGTCGCAGCACCTCACCATCCAACTCAACCCGAGGCGGCAGCCGAGCCAGGTAAGTGAAAATGCATTGCATACCTTTGTGTTTGTTCTGTTTTGTGCTCGCAGGTTCAAAGAAAGGAGAAAGCAGCAGGAATGAGCCAAGCAACGCCAAAGCAATTTCAGTTTTCGGGATGAGTCCCAAGGGGCGAGGCCCATATCAGCTTAGGGGCGAGGCCCATATCATGTCATCTCCAGGTATGAAGACACATCATCAGTTCGAGGGCGAGGTCCCTATAGTCAGCGGTGTTGGGTCAGGTGCCCAGGGTCGAGGTGCCCCCGTTGTCCATTGTAGTTCCGGGTCGAGGTGCCCAGGTCGAGGTGCCCACTACATCATCAGTTCTAGGGCGAGGTCCCTATAGTCAGCGGTGTTGGGTCGAGGTGCCCAGGGTCGAGGTGCCCCCGTTGTCAGTTACAATTATTGGGACGCGTCCCAGGATCGAGGTCCGCTGCAGTACTCAACTCAACACATGGTAAGTCAAGTGGCAGCTGGCGAGCCAGGTAAGTGAAAATGCATTGCATAACTTTGATAGGATTGTCACTGTTGCACATTACACAAGTCCCATCAAAGTGGGGGCGACTGTAGGCACTGCATTTTTACGCATAAGTCCCTATGATGAGTCTCATTTGGGAGACACTACCTTTTAAGTCACGGAGGTCACGAAAAACGGACATCGGAAGGGGAATTCAGAATAAACAAGGTTCACTGTTTTCGTTGGTGCTACGTTCGTGTATACGTTCGAACGTCAAACAGATTGTGGGTGTTCGTGCTGCGTTCGATGAAGCGTTCGAACGGTGTCGGTAATTCTGGTTTTGCTGCTAGCCTCACATTAAGCCCAATTCGCCCAAACCTTGGCCCACACGCCCAAGCCCACTTAAAACACATATTTAACACATGGTGAAATCAAAACAAATCTAAAAATCACATACCAAATTAAATAAAATACTTACACAAATTAAAGAAATTGCATGCCTAATCTAAACCAATCAAATATAATCATACCAAGTTAAAATCAATCAACCAATATATTATTCCCAAACATAAAATATTGTATGCCTAATCAACATAAACTAAATATTCAACCTCCATAATCCAACACCAAATCATATCCCTTTTTAAATACACAAATCCCTTTCCTTGTCAAGCCTAACCCTTTGCCTATAAAAAGAACCCTTCACCAACCTCCTCAAGGCTAGCTAGCTCATTCACATAAGAAACACCCAAGCTCATAGACACAACTCTCCCTCACTCTCAATAACAAAAAGATCACAAACCAAAGAACCCCCATCGCCTTGACCAAAACACATCCCGAACAACCCCTTCACCTCACCAAAAAACACATCCCAAACAGCCCTAATCACACACATAAAACAGCCCCCGAACCACACCATAACACCACTGAAAATAACACCCAAAACAATACACCAAAACATCCCAAAAACAGTAACTAAAATACAGCAGCAAAACAGTAGCAGCGGCGGCGAATCGGAGTCAAAATAGCAGCAAAAGACGGAGGACGACGACCCAAAACAGTAAGACAACGAACGAGAGCAGTGAACCAGTGAACCGGAAGAGTAGCGGAGCTTTACCCCTTCCGATCTTCGTGAAGCGCGAGTCCGAGAGACGACTTAAAAGGTTAGACCTGAGGGCACTTTTCATTAGTTTATATTCGTTTCTTTTATTATTGAATTGTATTCACATGAGAGTCGTTTATGGATGCGTGTTGTGGGTATTGGATGAATGGAAGAGTGTTGTCTCTTGTGGTATATGGGATGGAAACCCAGACGTAAATTCCGTAGCCGAATCCGAATGGACGGTAGTGCGGTCTGTACTTGGGACATAACTCCACGTACCACTTGAGCAAACGGCACCTTCTCTTGTTTTGTGTTGCTTTGGTTTATTTAATTCTTGTCATTTAAATTCTGCATGTTGTTTATTCCCGTATGATACGATCGAGTACATGGGCTTAGTAAGTGCGATGAAAGGTTCCCTAATTGGAGGGTTAAAATCCTTCACCACGATACTCTGCCGCACCGATTGATGTGTGTTCGGTTGAATGCGAAATACGTTCAATCGGACATACTTAGTTTGATATGATTTTCTTTATTTTCGTATGCATGATTCAACCTAGCGCATGGGCTTAGTAAGTGCGATGTGAGATCCCCTATGGGGAGGGGCTAAAGCCCTTTACCATGAGGCTTTGCCGCGCCGGTTGATGTGTGTTCGGTTGGATGCAAGACACGTTCAATCGGACATACTTAGTTGAATATGATTGTCTTTATGTTTATATGCATGATGTGATGCGACGCGCATGGGCTTAGTATGTTGGTCTAAAGGTCCTCTCTTTGATAGATCAAGAGCCCCCAAAAGGCCACCTTTACGGCAGTCTTCGCCGCGCCCCTTTATTTTGTTGTTCATGTATTGCTTCCAATTTCATGCATCAGGTCTGTTCCCGTTCGAACGCGTTTACGAACGCAACTCGAACGCGCATACATTTTTGCCTTATCATGCATCAGGTCTCATTTATGTTCGAACGCGTTAACGAACGCCATACGAACGTGAGCATTCTGTTTCATTTCCGTTCGAACGCGTTATCAAAAGTCATACGAACGCGAACCTTCTGTTTACCGTTCGAACGCGTTTACGAACGCTACACGAACGCACACACACTTTCTTAGTTTCATAATGTATCAGGTATGGTTCCGTTCGAACGCGTTCTCGGACGCTACACGAACGCGAACCTTCTGTTTACCGTTCGAACGCGTTTACGAACGCTACACGAACACGCACACACTGAACTGAGTCTATCTTATCATATTCATGCATAATTGCCTCTTGGTTGATCTTTCTTGTGTTATATAGCCAACCGTATTATTTGTATTCCTGCATTTATCCATTCCATGTGTTCTTGGGATTGTATTCAAGCATGATTAGGCTGTTAGCAGGTTATTTGGTTAATAGGTTCATGAGATAGTACTCAAGCATGATTAGGTTGTTCTTAGTTTTCCACATCATAGGATTGAAATATGTTCATGAGATTGCCATGTGATGTTGCATGTTGTGATGAACTTGTTGATGTATGTACATGAATCTAGAAGCATGATATTTTTTTGGAAATAAATGTTACTTAAGCTTATTTGAATTATTACATAAATCCTTTCATTACAAGTGACATGAGTAAGGGACCATTCCGAACCCAACGGTTTGAGGTCTTCCCTTGCGAGGGGTGAGTGCGACCTTAAATCTTTGTCCCGGTTCACACCAGGTGGCGACTCCATGTCATTTCGTACTTCCCAACTAGTGCCGCGAGCCTAGGAACGGCCTCGCCCAGGTCCTGTTGTCCACAATTATCATAGTTGATAATTATAATATTGAAAATTATATTTTATCAAAAATAATCGGCTACACAAGTGCTCAACGAGTACAATTAATATTGGGACTCTCTAAGTTCAGACACGTTCGTCATATAAGCCTAGCTAATATGTACGTAATTCGGCCACCTCCAAATTCGCGAAGAACACGAATGACATTTCTAAACTATACAAGTCGAGGTCATCACATATGTTTAACAATCCCTCCATCGTAGGCTATCCGAGTTGTGCTTAGGAAACATAGAATATACCGTCAAGTTTCTGAGACGCACATCTCATGTCGACATTGCCACGATTCTTCATAACTGATGCGATCCACCCCAGGTGATCGATTTTGGCCAAAGATTTAAGAATCATGACTTTACTAACATGGATACCTAAACCACTTATGGTACACATATGGGCCGACAGATCCTATCTTGCTTCGCACTTGATTACTGAGTGTATCGGTTCACACCAAACGAACATCTAGATGCCAGACCATGAAAGGTTTCTGACATACATGGCATCAAAGTGTGGAGAATCTCACATAAAATCAATGTTATCCTATAGTCAAAGGACTACATATGCTACTCGACTCGAGGAGATTCCTATTGATGGTGGTGTGTACTTCCAACTATTAGGAATCACCTATGAGTCATTCAGTATTCGCTTCAATGAATACCCACATGTCTATACGAGTTTCCAAAACTCATGGTACATCGGGTTAAACCATTGGAACTCCAATTCCAATATAGGACATGTGCTAGTCTTCTATTTTATAAGAATTCGACCGTATTCCAAAACCAACGACTAGAAATATTTACTTTAAGAATAGTTTACACCCAGTGTCAAAACTATTCTGAGGTCGATGTCATTTTTAGCATATCTATACATCAATCTAATACGCATAATGAAAATACCATTAATGAGGTATGAAATGAAAAATGTAGTTATTTTATTAATAAATAATAAAAATATACAAATCAGATTGGCACTCCAAGCACCAACTCCATCAATTAGAACTTTTATTAATTAAAAATTACTTAAGTTTTGCTATAAATAGCAAGCTTGAGCAAATGTTTTAATCAAGCTTGAGAAAGCTAAATACAAGCAAGAATTAGAGAAATTAGCCTAAGTTAGAGAAGTGTTTAGAGAAGCTTTGTGAGATCTTTACAACATTTAAATTAGGAAAAATCAAGATTGGATCATGGAGTGAAGCTTGCTACCATTGGAATCAAGATTGGATCTTGGAATCAAGCTTGCTAACTTTGGATTTTCTCCACAATATTTCAACAATGAGCAGTAGATTGGATCTTTGAATCAACCTTGTTAGGTAAGTTTGATCTTATCCAAAAGTTATGTTTTTCATTAGTGAGACATATAATGATGAATTATATATTAGATACATAATGTTGAAATTAGGCTAATTAATTGTGTTAGGATGCTTTAGAAATATAAACGCAATATGCTTGTAATTGAGTCAAAATGTTTATGTTAGACATAGACATAAAATTAGAGTTTGGAACCCTAGATAATAGCTTAGAGCTAAAGCTACCATTCTAGAATCACTTGACCATCTTTGAGTGACCTAGAATTGTTCATGATTTATTTCATTATAAATTCTATTTTGGTTTGTGTTTTGAATTCAAAATTTACGCAAGTGCGTATTTAGAATAAATTTATGTGTTTGTAAAAATATTAGATATTATAAAAAAACTTGATTTTTGTTCTATAACATGTGTTGATATTGGTTTTGATGTTAAAAATTAATTTTGGGTGTTTTTGAAGTGTTTAGGGAATATCGGAAGAAATTAAGGTAAAATACCCTAATTCCTTTAGCTCTCTGGAAAGAGTGCTGAAGGACTTTTGAAAAACACTTAAAAAAACAGTGGGTTTGTGAGTTGAGCGCTACAGTGCGCGTGCGCTCTATAATACATGTTGAAATTTATTTTCTCACGTTTTTGAGTTTTCGGATTCCGATTCAGTCCCGATTTTTTCCTACACACTCATAATAAAATATAGTATTTTATTAAATTATTTACAAATACACTCATGCTTGATATCAATGAGTTAGACCCACTTCCGCTGCACGGGGCACCGATCCGACCATATAGGTCTCACAACCTCCCCAACACCACTAATAAAATATACTCGTAGAGGATTAAGGCAATTACTTACGAATAATATGGATTATTTGTAACTTTACAGATGTTAGGGTATTTTGTATCTAATGTATATATGTATATGATACATAATTTGATTAGATACACATTGGGTCCAATTGAATTTGACACGTCCATAAATAATTTTTAATTAATTAAAAGTTAATAAATTTAATAATCATTTATTATAAAAGAATTATTGGATTATTCTAGAAAGCTTATATGATAAGTTTGAAACATGACTAAATAATAACCATATATTTATGTCAAATTTGACATCATTTTTAGCCATGTATTAATATTGTCAAAATGCCCCTCCTTTATAAGCCAAGTTTTCGCCCATTTGAGATTTGAGATGGCTTGAATTTTTTTTTTTAATAATTGTTCATGAAAGAGAGAGTAAAATTAGGGCTTTATTAGGGTTTGATCAATTCACCAAAATTAGATGAGGTGGAAGAATAATTGGAAGCAATCAAAGCTAAAATTAGAGAAATTAAGGTAATTTCTAATTTTATTTGGTTGAAAATATTTCCTTTTATTTCCAATAGATTATATTTGACATAATTGAGATTCTTTCATTATTTGGTATTAATTGATGTTTTAAAACCCTACTAGGAAGCCTTTGATGCATATGTAAAATTAATTTGACTAATTAAGTGTAATTAGGGTTAGGGTTTCAAAATCAGCGACAGTGGATGGCAGATGGTGACAGCTTTTGACACTGAAATTGCAAAAAAATAAATAGAAATCAGTCAAGATAATGCACCGCCTAACCCTACCGAATTAGGGTAGACAACAACGACCCGAAATAGCTGAGCGAAAACACGATGCCTAGACCGCGGGTTTTAAAACACTTACTATATGATATCATAACTTATTTCACGTGTTTGAATCCCACATATTATGCTTGTCTTCATTAAACATTTTGGTCTTCATCTGTGTCTCATCGGATTCACGTTCTATGTAAGGCACTTGTTACACTTGTAGCCTTTTGGAAGTATCAATTGTCACGTGTGAAATTCGCACAACAGATTAGTGAAAGAAGGAAAGTGAGATAAAACACAGCCTATCAACACAAAGTCATATTCAAAACGTGTCTAGATATGATGCATGCTAGTGGGTGAGACTAGATTAAACTCTAGTCTAGAATGAGTTGAGAATACGAGTGTCAAAAGATTGGTTATCCCATAGGAGAAAACAAATTTAAAGAGATGATTTTGTTATTGAAAATAATATGGAACTAATGATATTACAACCATATTTATTGTAGACTTAATAGAATACTACTTGAATAAGGTAAATAATCTCTAACCCTAGTTAGTTTAAAATATTATAATAACAATACTACTTAAATTAAAAAAACTAAAACGATAAAAATAAGAAAACTTAAATAAAATAAAGACTTTCTAAAATCATAAACATGAACATTTGTTTAGCAGCTAGGCATTTGCAGCTGGCCAGGTTTTGTAGAAGCTGGTGAGATATCAAACTCATTTTTCTCCTCCCTGGATTCTTGTCTGATCTTTGATTTATTTAGTTTTATTGTTCAGTTACATGGTTTGTGTTTGTGCAATTAATCTCTCACAAATAATAAAATTAAACAAAATATAGAGATATGCCAAGAGTTCTCTATTATTATTTGATAGACAAAAGGTCGATCCCTTACTTTAGGGTTTTTTGAAGTATTTATAATATCTCATTATAAGGAGAATAAACTGACAGCAGTTACATTCCATTCACGTTTCACATTAATTGGTCAACTCCCTAAAATCTCGGAACTTCCATATTCTAGATGATTGTCAAGTTTAAAGAAACGAAAAGTACTTAATTGGCTGTCTCATTCCTTGTTCAGCAGATTCGTATCATTAAAGAGCTGATATCTCGGGCTCAATCTTCGCACGATCTTGACTTGCCTTTGTT
Organism: Zanthoxylum bungeanum; assembly: GCA_019454045.1. Classification (NCBI taxonomy): domain Eukaryota; kingdom Viridiplantae; phylum Streptophyta; class Magnoliopsida; order Sapindales; family Rutaceae; genus Zanthoxylum; species Zanthoxylum bungeanum. The sequence goes on from SKCR01045122.1 coordinate 48,335, forward strand.
GGAACCAAACCTGAGATGGAACTCTTATCGGGTAGTTCCGAATTCGGACTCTGACGGAGGTCCTGACTTTAAATTCTGATCCCTCAGACTTTGATGGTAGGTTATACCCTCAAGCTTTGATGATAGGTTTTGTACGAGACTCTGATAACAGGTTTTGTACCAAACTCTAATAATAGACTCTGTTGTTAGGCCCTGACGCGGGATCTAAATCCCCTTTAGAATGTGGTTGGCCACGTATATGATGTTTCCCCAAATAGTTTGCATTTGACTAAAGTGATGAGCTACACACACATTTGCAAGATTCATGAAAGAAACTAAATGGAATACATATTTTTATTGGAAAAAGTTACATGACTTTGACAAGCCAGAGAATGTGATTCACAAATTAGATCTAGTACAATCTTCATTGAGCACTTGTTGAACCTCCATGATAATTGCCTGCATTTATTTTATTACCAGCAATGTTTTGTCTTTAACAGCCCCTCTCTGGTTACTTGGTGAGTTCCAGTTCCAACTTGAACTCTTCTCCAATGAGTAATGATATTTTTGAAATCTCTACTATAAGAAATTGTGCATTATTGATCACTGAATAGTTTTTAATAAACTTTGTTCCTGTGGTAGTGCTCAACTTATGCCCCTTCAATCCCTTGAACTTTTCTAGACCTATAAATGTCACTTTGTCGATGATCCATTTCTGATTCAGAGCAAAATCACCATTCAGAACCTCTGATCTAACAGTAACATAATTTTTTACCAATTGGCTATAAAATCGCACCGAAGTCCAGGTGCCCCTCTCTTTGCCTATCTCCACTTTTTCACCATCATCCAGGAAAACTTCTCCACTGCTAGATCCCTTACAGCTCACAACCACTAAGAGTTGGAATGGCGTCTTCCGTGCAGCTTTAGTTGTCATGGACTCTCCTTGCAAGGCCAAAATGTTACCTTCTCGAATATGCACATTTATATGATCAGGTGGTGCATCAAGTATTATTTGGTTTCCTGAATTTAGACTCAGTGAACTTGAATAGTTGAAGAGATCAAACCAGTTTCCACGCGGGAAGTATGCATCCACTGAAACTGCTCCTGACTTCAATACAGGTGATACCATAACACCTTTGCCAATCAGAAACTGTGTATCTATTCCGTAAGTTTTGACATCTTGGGGAAACGAAAAGAACAGGGGTCGTGCAATGGGGGTCCCTTTTGTATGAGCTTCATACATTAATGTGTAGAAGTATGGGAGTAGCGTATAGCGAAGCCCAAGCACTTTCCTGGCTGTTGCAGCAACTGTATCCCAGAGGTAGAGTTCCTGGCGTATCGAATTCTTTTCAGAGTGATCTCTTGCAAAGGGGTAAAAGGCCCCTAGCTGCATTCGGAAAAGATTTTGAAACTAGCTGCATAAACACTTCATTAACCAAATAAAGAAAGAAAGAAATATCTAATTTCACTAAAATGGGACTAGGATTGCATTGCTCATAGAAATAGTAATTTTTGGTGCATTTTCCATTTTATTTGTAGTGTCAAAATATGATAGATTGCCAACATATTTTGCCTTACTTGAATCCATCGCTGACAGAGTTCTTCATTTGTATCTCCAGAAAAGCCACAAATATCAGCTCCAACCATTGGGATTCCGAAGAGTCCAAAATTCAAAATGGATGGAATGGAGTATGCTAAATCGTTCCACGTGGCAGCGTTGTCTCCAGTCCAATGTGCTGTGTACTTTCCAGAGCTAACAAAAGTTGATCTAGAAAGTATAAATGGTCTTTTGCCATTGGCACTGATCAAAGCTGCACGAGTCGCTTTGGCTTCGAGGAGTCCATATAGGTTATGGGAATTATATTCTGTAAGGTTCCCATAGTGTAGAGCTGTTGCTGGAACAGTTTTATTATTAATTGGTCGCTGTAATCCATTATTATTTATCTTGTAGGGAGGATCATCAAGGGTAGAATGTGGTGTGGGAAGGGAAGTTATGAAATTAGATAACTCATTCATGTCAAGCCAAAGACCATCCATGGGAAGAATATCTCGAAACATCTGGATCTCACCTTTCCAAAAGGTAGCAGTGGCAGGATTTAAAAAATCAGGGAAGTAGACTTTTCCAGGCCAAACTTCGCCTAGGTAAGGGGCACTGTCACGTTTTATGAAGATATCAGCTTTCATTCCTCTAATGAAGGTTCCATAAGTGTTATTCACATTGATACCTGTTAGATAGGCATCTTGATAAATTCATTGTTGTGTCATAATAAGCTTTGCATGGGTTGTTTTGTCTAACAAGATATATAAACAAAAAAAGTTTCTGCAGTGAGAGAATTTGGTGTCTATAACTACATACCAGGATCCAAGATGAGCACATATTTCTGACCATTCTGATGAAGTGTATCTACAAACGTTTTCATCAACTTCACTGGAAAGTTGATGGGATCAAGAGTGAAATCCTTGTACAAATCCATATAATCTATATCTGTCCACATAACCTCGAGAGGGATACCGGCTTTTGCATAGCCAGCAACTACAGCCTCAAGATCTGACACATTTTTGTAACCCCATCGACATTGATGAAATCCTAAACATTAAGACAGGTAAGAATAAAATCTAGCTTAGGACAATTTCAAACCAAGAGATGAAACAAATCCGAGGGCAGACAGAAGAATCCTTTAAAATGAACAAAACTTATGACTTCTAATCAATCGATAACTTGCTTCACCCTGTATCTGATTAGTTGTACCAAGCTAACGAAGTAATATAAGAATAGTTTAAATATTCAATTTCTCAAACTTCTTCTGCAACATAACTCAGTGGTATAAGGCCAACAATGTGTAACACACATAGTATGATTTCAAACAAGCCTTTGGAGAAAATCAGAAACTTACTACTAATTTACTCCAAATCCATAGTATTGATTCATCTCCATTTGTTTACAAAAAATGATAATTGTACAAAGAGGTGACAAAAGGGTGACAAAATTCAATCACAAAGTACCGGTACTCTGCGTTAAAAGATTAAGTTTTGTCACCATTTTGTCTTCCATTTATACAAATATCATTACTCTTAGTTTACAGTTCTTTTCTAATTGTCAAAGTTTTGTTATACATCAATATCAGCATAACATATCAAAACAAAATAAGCAAGTGTTCACAGAAAACATACCAAAGGACCAATATGGCATAGGGGCAGGCCGACCAATTAACTCAGTATATTGTTGTATCACTGAACCTGGTAAAGGCCCGGCGAAAAAATACAAATCAATAATTCCACCAATAACCTTATAAGTAATCCTATCACCAGTGTAAAGAACATCCATGCCATTGCTGTTAAGCAGCAAAACACCATGAGTTGTCCCCTTGGGGGATCTCACATCAATGTGAAAAGGGTGAGAGCCATAGAGATTAACATCAACATTTGCTGATCCCAAGTCAGCATTCCACAAAGTTAAAGTGTCATTAGGAGTCAACTTGAATGACTTCTTTGTGTGCTCTCCAATTCCATAAAGATGAGACCTTTCCTTTGGTATTGCTGATGATAGTTGAATGTACTGATCCTTAAACACCAAGAATGTGCCAGAATCTGAAGGATTAGGTGATGCGTCGAAAAGAGTCTCACCAGAGGATCTCCGGGAGACGGAGAAGCCAAATGGGGTGGTGTTATGGAGGGTGAAGACTAAGTCTGAGGTGGGGTATGAGAGAAAGTGGTTTTCCAGTCTTGTTTGGTGGTTTTCCGGCGAGTTTAGGTGGTTTTCCGGTAGAGAACGGTGAGTGGAATAAGATTGGCGGGGGATGATCTCTTGTGGGATTTCCCATCTTTGTGTTTTGGAATCTGTTATTCGAATTCTCAAACGCTCTTTTGTCTCAAAGCTGAAATAGAAATAGAACAAAATCATATCAATATATCTTAAATTCTCAAATTAGAAAACAAATAATCATACAATGACTTGAGTTATGAATTTAAAAACCTGGCAAAAAGAGTGAGGCTCTGAATATCAGGTCCGTAAACAAAGGAGGCCCTGATGAGGCCAAGTTCAGCAGTCAACGACTTCAATGAGGAGTCAACGGAGGCTGATCGAACAGAGTAGCCGTACCCAACTGGTTCTGGAGCTGAAGAAACGCATATAAAGCAGAGAAATACAAGTAAAAATGAAACCTGATGATGATGAGAAGAAGCAGAAGCTGTTCTGTCTGGTTCATTCATTGCTTGTGTGATTGTGAGATGTTCAATTATTAAGATACTTACGAACATCATCCCTTATAATTTTATTCAACAAATCCATAAATGGTTTACTTAAAATCTAATCGTATTATTAATCCTAAATTTATTCTCAAAAAAATTGAAATAAATATAAGTATTTCACAACACAATTATGTATCTTACTTCTCGTAAAAATATTGGTAGTAAAATTTAATTTATTGCTTATCTCAAAGAGAAATGCTCATATTTATATAGAAGAGGAAGTCAAGTTTGTATTTAATCATATACATTTGGAAGATTTAATTATTATTTATTCACATTTATTTGAAAGTTTAATGACTTTCTCAAACCCCTCAAACAATGTTACCATCATGAGTGTACCATATGTTTCCATGAACATTTTCTAACATCTCTCACTCATACATGGTGAGATCAACAATTTTTATTATCTCTATAAGAATAATTTGTACTTAGCAATTGTGTCGTGCGACCAACATACTTTGAAAGCTCACTTGCTATACATCTGTTAGGAATATATAACTACTCAAACAATGAATAGAACTATAGTGAATTAAGTATGCAGTATCATAGATCATTTATCATATTACATCTCTCTCGATCTCTTTTCGAATGTAATATTTATTTTGTATTCAAAATCATGTTTGATCACATGAAACAACATAATTGGTCGACCAGTGAATACAAGCCAATGTGATATTAATATATAATGATCTTTCTCTTTTCTCGAATTGACTTTGATTCAATTCATTTTTCCAAAGAAGACCTTTTTGGAACGAATCTCTCATAATCCTTCAATAACACTCTAAGATAGAGATCATCAATTCTAAGTTTTGAGAAGCAGACAAGAGTTTAAAGGGTAAAACGTGAGATTGAAATAATCTGAAGGGTCTCACACAATATTAAAACCGAGATCTTTACAAGTAATACTCTTATTAATCGCAATTGTACACATGGTATGAAAACATTGTTAGGGCAGATGTGGAACCCCTATGGTGGATCTAACCCATGGATATCAGGTATGAATATAATTTTAAATTATTTAATGAAATACTATATTCCATTACAAGTGTATAGGAAAAAAACGGGGCTGAATCGGAGTCCGAAAACTCAAAAACGGGAAAAAAATAAGATTCGGCACGCGTAGCGCGTACAATGCATGCACGCACGCACTGTACGCGCTACAGTGCGCTCGGGCACTGCAGCGCCCAGCTCAAGTGCCCTTTTTTTATTTGTTTTGTAAAGTTTCCTTCAGCCCTTCAACTCTCTGGAAACAGAGAGCTGAAGGTAATAGGGTTTTTAACCCTAATTGATTCTAGCATACCCTAAATATTTTCAAAAACACCCAAAATTATTTTTTACATCATAATCAATATCAACACATGTTATAGAACAAAAATCAAAATTTTTCAAAATTGCAAATATTTTACAAAAATATAAATTTATTCTAAATATGTTTTTGCGTAAATTTTGAATCCAAAACACAAAGCAAATTAGAATCCCACAATGAAGTGACTCATGAACAATTCTACGTCACCCAAAGGTGGTCAAGTGATTCTAGAATGGTACCCTTAGCTCTAAGCTATTATCTAGAGTTCTAAACTCTAATTTTATATCTATGTCTAACATAAATATTTTGACCCAGTTACAAGTATATTGTGTATCCAAAGCATCCTAACACAATTAATTAGCCTTATTTCAATTTTAAACTATGTAATCATGCATCCAATACATAATTCATCACTATATGTCTCACTAATGAAAACTCACTAATGAAGAACATAGCTTAAGAGAAGTTCAAACTTACCTAGTAAGCTTGATGTAAAAATCCAATCTCATTCTCTTTGTTGAAATGGTTGGAGAACTTTCAAGGTTTGCAAGCTTGACTCCAAGATCCAATCTTGATTCCAATACTAGCAAGATTCCTTCCTATTAGGGTTGGTGCTCAAAGCGCTAATTTTATTATGTATTTCCTTGTAAATACTAATGTAACATTTTATTATGAATAAAATAAACAGTTTCTATTATATAACTGTTAGGATTGGTGCTCGGAGTGCCAATCCGTATTGTATTTATGTCTGATTCATGAATACGAATAATTATTTGTTCCATAATATTACTTAATTATGGTAGTACTTCTTGCTTTTATATACATATTCGATCTAATTACGATTAGATTGAATACAGTTTAGTGATATGTATATATTAGACAAAGACCCGATAATATATTTTGTAGTGCGCAGTTACAAAGTAGTTTGTAACTGACATTGAGAATTGTCACTACTAGAAGTATATTATCAAATAAAGTTCCTGATCAAGATTTACTAACATGAGTCGGTTAGTAAAATCCGCTGAGACCAGTACATGTCGTATTTTGAGACTTTTTTCGATGGTTTATCCCAATGAACCATGAGTCTTGGGAGACTCGTATAGACGTGTAGGTGTTTATTTGATAAATATTGAATGACTCACCTAAGATTTCCTAATAGATGGTACACCAACGTCAATATGAATCTTCTTGAGTCGAGTAACATAGTGGTCCTTCGACTTGAGATACCACTGTGGATATATGAGATATCCTCCACACTTTGATGGCAGTCGCGTCACCGATATATTTAGATCAGACCTCCACATGTTCATTGGGTGTGGACTGATGCTCATGATATCCTGTGAGTATCAGATAGAATCCGTCAGTCCTGTGTACAGGGCATAAGTATCATGTACGTATTTGTGATCTAGTAAATCCATGACCGTGGTATACTTCGGAAGCGAGTTCCGAGTGTTATTTAGATATCGTAAATTTAAAAGTCGACTATATTATACCTTAGGGATTTGACGTTCTTATCTATATCCCTAGTATAATATTGATAGCCTATGACGGAGGGGTTAAACGTATGCAATGACCTCGACTTGCATAGTTTAGCGAGATTATATGTGGTCGTCATAATTCATGAGTGGGTGAATTATGGACACGAAATTGGATTATGTGATGGATAAACCTAAACTTAGAGAGTCTCATAATATGAAGTGTACTCGTTGAGCAATTGGACAACGCGTTATGAATAATACAGATTATTGATAATACTTCACCGGATTAAATGAGTTAATTCGAATCGTTTAAACGGTTAAACGAAAATACATGCATTATGGGCATTTCGGTAAATTAATAATTAATGTATATTTGTATTTGATACAAAATTTGATTTGATACATATTAATTAATTGTCAAATAAGATTTTGACACATGCCATTAATATATTTATTTGTTATTTAATGTAAATAAAAATACATATATAATAATAAACGCATTAATTAATTATTTAGGTCTTTAAATGCTAAAAATCTAGATAATTAAATTATATCAATATTACATAATTGTTATGCAATATGTTTGATTATTATTGGTTACATGTGGTATAATTTTATTAAGCTTAAAGTTTACAAATTAGATTTGTTAACTTAAAGCTTATTTTTATTAATTAATTAGATTAATTGACCTAAAGACCAAAATATCCTTATTCCCCCCAAGTCGGTTATGCTTGTTTTTTGAAGTGAGAAAATTTTATTGTCTCATTTTAAGAACCTCCATGGCCAAACCCTTGAAGAAAGAAAAGTTCCCAAAATTTGTTTGAAGAAACAAGGAAGAAAGTGAAGAAATCCAGAAAAAGTTTAAGGACATTAGGAGATTTGGAGGTAATCTTCATAACTCTTAAACTTAGAAAGTTTGTTTCTTGTTCTTGAGCATCTAGACAAGTTCTAGGGTTTCTTCCTTTCTTATATTTTGAGGCTTTTTTATTTGGAGGATGGATTTGGAGGCTAGATGCATGTTTGAAGTAAGATTAGATAATATTAGTGTAATATTAGTTCAAATTTGTCATTTGATGACTTGTTGTAATTTTAGAGTGTTATGACCACTCTTGTAGCTCCTATAATTTTTCTTGAGTTCTTCATTTGTGGAGACTCTAGTTGGTGTAAGTATTAATATGATTAATGTTGAGAAATTTGGATTTAAAGCATGAAAAATAATATTTTCGGTTACCAAATCAGATCTAGAATTTCTGTAATTTTGGTGATGAAAAGTATGTTGTATGAATGTATTGGATGTGTTTTGGATATTGGAATAATTTCCGAAAATTGTTTCGGATTTGAAATATGCGAAAAACGACGTTACCGGCTGAGTTTTGGGCTTACCGGGTGTCCACTGTCCAAACAATGAATTGGTCACTGTTTGGGCAGCCCATGAACTGCCCAAGAACTATTGAAGCTGCCCTAGGCACCCCCATGTTTGTTGGTTGTTCGGTTCAGACAAAAACGCATTTTATGCCATTTTGCGGAAAAATATTTTCGTAAAAGTTTCGTAGTGTTTCTAACTTATTTATGCCGTTATTTGATATCGAATAAATATATTTAGGTGAAATTTGAATGAAATATTCATATTGGATATTGAATAATTTATTCGATAAATTTAACAGTTTTAAATTTACAATTTCGCCCGAACCGCGCGCTTCTGCTGCTCCTTTGTGAAAACCCCAACAATAACATTCTCTTTTATATAGTAAAGACGTAACAGACGTTAGAATGATTAGTTATGATACTGTTGCAAAAGCGTCACAATTACCATTGAATTGTATCAAGACTTTGTCATTCTTAGACAATTCTTGGTCAAAGTTTACACTACTTGGTCAGTAAAGTAAACCCGTTGAGACTGGTACATGTCGTATATTGGAATCTTGGATTCCGATGGTTTCTTAATGAACCATGAGTCGTTGAGACTCGTATAGACGTATAGGTGTTTATAGAGGATAAACAGTGAACGACTCACTAGAGATTCTTAATGGATGGTACACCAACTTCAATAAGAATCATCTCGGGTTGAGTGAGCATAATGATTCTTTGACTTGAGATACCACTGTGGATATATGAGTTATCATCCACACTTAGATGGCAGTCACGTCACCGATCTATTTAGATCATACCTCCGCCAGTTCGTTGAGTGTGGGCTGATGCTCATGATATCCTGTGTGTATCAAGATAGGATCCATCAGTTCTGTTTACAGAGCATATGTATTCAATATGGAATTAGCAATCAGTTAAATCAATGGGCCCGTGGTACACTGTAGAAATTCGTTCTGAGTGTTAGTAAGGGATTTCTAATAGAAACGTCGACGTGATTATATCTATATAGATTTTACGTTTATATCTATATCTCTGGAATAATACGGATACTTGTGACGGATGGATTATACGTATGCTATGACCTCGACCTATATCCGTGTTCATCATAATTTACGGGTGGGTGAATTATGGATACGAAATTTGATTTCGTGACGGATATATTTGAATCTAGAGAGTCCCACTAGTGAAATATACTCATAGAGCACTAGGGCAATTTTTTATGAATAATACTGATTATTTATAAGTCGTTTAACGGTTAAACGAAAAATACATGTGAATGGACCTAATGATCATTTCCTAATTAATTTGGTTTGTATTTAATATTTGATATTATTAAATACACATTAATTAATTGTCAAATTATGATATTTGACATATATCATTAATATATGTATTTGAGATATTTAATGTAAATATAATACATATATTTAAGATATTTGTATTTAATTATTTAATTGTTTAATTGTTAAATAATTAAATAAATTAAAAACTAAATATCATATGTCATGATTAATGTTAGGAAATGGCATGATTCTATTGGTTCACTTGTAAAGTTTACTTTATGATAAATGTTATCTTTTGAAACAAGTAAGCTTAAAGCATTTTTTTCATTTTATGTTTTGAAACAAAAATTGAAAAAAAATATCATGATATTTCTTTCACAAGTTTCGGCCAAATGAGGTAATATACAAAAGTGTTTTATTTTTCATTTTACACAACAACAAGTTACAAAAATAAATTACAAAGAAAGGTTGAGAGAAAACTTGAAGAACAAAGGAAATACATCAAACAAATTCTTGGATTTTGTAAGTAATTTCTAACTTTCTTCAACTAGGAAATTATTTCCATGTATCTAGGCTTCAACTTTTTATGCTTAGAATTTTCTCTACTCTTTAAGTATGTAATTTAAAAGGTTATGAACATGTTTGAAAGATATGAGCATGTATGTTAATAAAGAATGCATGAAATTAGTTCATTAGCACTCTTTTAGCCATTTGATGGTGATGTTGCCATTCTAGAGTTGCTTAGCCACTCATAGATGACCTAAAATTATTCTTGAGTTGTTTCATGGTGGTGAGACTTGTTTGGTGTGGTAAGGATTGGATTGAAGAATTGAATTTGTTTAATTTTATCTTTTAGTTAATTTGTAAAATTATGGATCATAACCTTTCCAAATTTGGGTCTTTTTATATATGTGATGTCATTTGATGTATATATGATGTATGTTAAATTTGGGATTTATTGGATTTGATCTTGACATGTTATGAACAAAAAAAGACCAAATTACAAAACCTGGAAAAACTAGGGACTGTTCGGCAATTGTAAAAAAATTGAGATTTTTGTTGCAATTTGTATTTTCGTGTATTAGACATGTATAAATAATTTTGGGACTGATTTGGAATCACTTAAATATGTATTTGATAATTTGAGGACCAAAATGAACAAAATGCAAAGTTATGGGGTCAATTCGGTAATTAAAGGAAATTTGATTTTTTGGGTTAAAATTTCAGATTTTAAGTATTGGGTAATTAAATAAATAATTTTATTTAATTAATCCAAGAAAAATATTTGAAATCAGAAAATTCTGATTTTCGCGTTTGTAATATCCCAAATCCGGGAGATGCTACCAGCAAGGAATAGACTGTACTATCCCGTTGAGCCTCTAACTTTCTACTAATATTAAACTCATCTTATATATGAACTCATGCACGGGACCGATGCCCAACTCAACATCAAGAATGCATAATGCTTTACACAGTAAATATTCGAATTCATTACATATCTCAACTTTAGTAATAAACTCTTATAAGTCTTTACATGTATATTCTTTACTAACAAACTATATGATGCATGACATTTTCTGACACTGACTTGACTGAACTCTGACTCAACCTGGTGGACTCAACACCCTAATGACTGCCTTCAGTATCCATCCTCTCGAGCTCGTCCTCCTAGTATACCTGCAAAATAAAGAAACTGGGAGTGGGGGGTTAGATCGTTTGTACGATCTAAGTGAGTGGACAATTTTTTTTTAAATGAAAACTGAAATACTTTATGAAATCTCATTTATTTGGGCATCCAATCAAAACTTTTCTGAAAACTTTACTTTGTCTCAAAATAGATCTATCTCTAGAAAACTTTTATAAAAATCTTTGCTAAAAGTTTCTTGTAAAACCACTGTTACTGAAAACTTTACTTTCTAGAAATCTTTCTCTGAAAACTATTTCTGAAAACTGAATTTGAAACTATTTCTAAAAATTGAGCTCTGTATATCTGCTGAACAACTTGACGCATGAGGGGGTTACGTATCGCCTTCCCCCCATACGCGTAACTAGAGCCAGAAGTACAAACCCATGATATTGGGGCGTTATGTATCGCCATCCCCCAAAGCATGCCACTACATGTCCCTGAACTAGAATCAGGAGTGCGAATCTATGATACTGTCTGACCCTGAAACTAGGATATATGGACATCTGTCATCCCTAGTCCTGAACTAGGATATGAGGGCGTTACGTATCGCTGTCCCCCAGTCCTTTACATGTGCACATGTCATCCGTCAATTCCATAAGTTACATACTAAGGTGGGTTTTCCCCCATGCCTCTGAAAATCTCAAAACTCATGCTCTGTATCTTAAAACTTATAAAACATTTTCTTTTCAATAACATTTGAAAATCATATGTGGCTAACGCCTTAAATGCTGAAAGTAAGTCTTTACTTAAAATATTACAAATGAAAATCAGCTTAGAGAGAGGGTGTCCACTCACTGATTTTGGAATTTGGCTGGCACTAAATCCCTTCATCGAAGAAGATTGTGGTTCATGTGGATAATCTTTGATCGGAAACTTGATTAGCATATTTGTTGTAAAATGAGCTTCGAAACTTAGTTAAGCTTATTAATACATCAATATGTTTTATCTACAAGGCTTATCATGCTTGTGTCTTGATGTAAGGTATGTATACGAACTGATACGAGACCTATAAGGCGACCTCTAACATTCTAAGGTGAAACTGGAATGAGCTGAAACTAATTCGGGAAAATTTTTAGTCAGGCGTCGTGACGCTGCCCCTTGGGCTTTGTGACGCTCACACATACGCTGGTAATTCTAGTGAGCATTTTTTTCTTGGGCGTCGCGACGGTCACCATTCCAGAAACGAACTAAGGCAAATCTCCAGTACGCGTCGCGACGCCAGGCCAAAATCAGGGCTAAACATTAACACTTCATGCCTAACTTGCTTTAAACACTTCACACATCACCACCCTTACCCACACAACTTCTTAAACTCCAATATGCACAATTCGTATTCCAAATTTAATCTTCAAATCTCATAACCCCTACTAAGCTCAACACTTGGGGTTTTTAAATGTTCGGAAAACTCTTAACACAATCAACTTTCATGCATATTTTCTCATCAAATGCAATCCCTAACATGTTACTATCATCATCATAACTTCATACTATCTAGATTTCAAAATCCAAGATTTGGGTAAAAATGATCTTACCTCATTTCTTGTATTTTTCTTCACCCTTTAAGGCTTCAATTGTGGCTTCTCTTCTTTTTTGATTGAGGAAAGGATATTTGGCACTTGCTTCATCTTACTTCTTTCTTTTCTGTTGGACAATTGTGACCCATAGCATCACTATTTGTAAAAGACATTGTGGTTTTTATACAAATTAACTATGTGACAAAGGAAATTGCTATTTTATCATTTTGTAATTAGATTACTTGAATATATAAATGGTAAAAGTCCTTATGATTAGTTCCGGATTAATAAGATATGAGACAATATCAATCCACGAAAGGTTTAATCATTCAATATCCCTAATCATAGTATTATCGAGACTGGACATCGATAATACGGAATAGGCTAGTATTACACTTGTGCGCGTTATGGAAGCGTAATGGCATAGTTCTCATATATTTGGGTATTGGATACTCATGCAAGTGTAATAAGAGGTTCTGTTTACCGATGGTACGAAAACAGCTTCGCTCTGGATAGACCCCTCTGAATCCTATTGGTAGTATGACTATGTGTCTATGGGAGTCCGAATCATGGTAGGTGTATTTGGTCTTAACCTGAGACTTGAATCGTTAATACTGGCGTCAATCAATACACTTTGGTTTTGGTCGTCCGTGACTTTTACAGGTTCTGTGTACGCCTCTTCTGGGTTTATTGAGAATCGTAGTGTATTCGGTGTGATGTCAAGATAGAAGTGTCACTTCAGTCATATTGAGATGATGATCACGCAGAGATACAGAACTGGTACTCTAATATGTTACAACTATCAGGATAATATGACAAGGTCATGATTATCCGATGAAATAGACTAATTGCTTGTGATCCGATATATACTTCGTATGGGGCAGACACAATTCCAGCCCCATGCCTAGCATGTGACATCTGATACTGGATCGTAATACGCAATACATTATATACTATGCCTGATATAGATTATATATTCTTCATTGAATATTTCTGGAGAATTGGGTAGGCACGGTGCTTTGCTAGAAGCCAACCATGTCTTGTAAATCGGTAAGAACGTGGTACGGGGAACGCACATGTTCGGATAGTCCGACGACCGGATTTACTGCCAACATATCCAGGGATCTCTTGGGTCACTTCCCAAAGATTCACCGATGACACTTAACTCGAACAGAATTAATCTAAGATTAATTAAGAGAGAGAAAATTAATATGGGATTAATTGCGGCAAGAATTTATTTGGGATAAAATTCGAATAGAATAGAGAGAACGATTAATTTGGAATTAATCGATTAAATAATATATTGGATATATTAATTGAAATTAGATTTCAAAGCGGAATTAAGATTGGATTTTAATTCGGGCGAACGAATTAATTTAGAATTAATTTGCGAGCAAATTTCGTAATAATTTTACGAGGCACTATTATTTAAATAAATTGGATTTTAATTATGTCGCGACGGAAAATTCGTTTAATCAGATTAAGCGAATCCGAGCCCGAAGTGTGTGAAGTAAGCCACTTGAATTTTGAATTAAAGTGGGTCCCACCAACTTACATCATATGTCTATCAAGTGTCAACTTGAGTGATGGAAGTGGTTGGAGGCATTAAATGCCATTTTTCCCTCCAACACTTTGCTTTTGCTTTTTGGTAAAGCATATACCAATTATATAGTTTGACTTTTAGATGTGGTAATTTTTTAGAAACAAAACAAAAGGAAACTCTTCCTTAGAATTAAAGATTCAACACAAAGCTTGGAGCTTCCGAAACGCAAAGATTTTTGAAATCCTACATTCTCTCATTGTAAGTATTTTTCTGCAACTTCTTTGAGTATTCACACATGAAATCATGACTTATAGATCCTTGGCATGTTCTAGGAACCCAACATTTGTATAAGAGCCAATTTTAAGCATGATTTGTTTTAGGGTTTATAAACTTTATTTGGGGTTTTTATGTTTTGAGCATGATTTCTTCAAATTATTTGTTTGGTTGAGCTTGGATAATGATGAATTGGATTTGTGCATCTTAAAATTTGAGAAAAATTAATTGGATAAATTTTCCCTAATTTCCTTGCACAAGCCGAAACTAGACCCTAGTAAGTTCATGGTGATTTGTTTGTTGATTAGGCCATTGGATGAGTTTATGGCATGCTATGTATATTGATTGATTGGTTTAATTGGATTGAAATCAAAAATTGATTGTTATTATGCCCCAATGTCGTGAACCATAAGCATGGAATGAGTTGTTTTGCTTCAATTTGTGTTGGACATAATTGGATATTTAAAGCATGATTAATTAGTTTAAATGATATTTTGGAAACATTGGATTAATTAATTAATTATGGTAATTAACTTTAATTAAAATAATTGTGATATTTGGAATATTGTAATTAAATAAATTGGTCTTTAATTTTGAATTGGGCTAATATTGTTGTATTTGGGCTTAATGGGCTTGGTTGGGCCAAGAATGGTTTAGGATAATTGGATTGGATCAAAATTGGGCCTAAAACCATTCCATAAAGTCCAAATAGAATAATTGGGCCTTTAAATATTTAATTTGGCCTAATGGGCTAAAATTGATTTTATGGCAAATGGTGATTCCTTATTGGGCTTTGGTTGCCAAAGTCTATGTCTTAAGAATTAATTAAAAGCCCATTGGATTTTAATTAAATTAACATTAGATGTTAATTAGGCCTTTGAGACCCATTAAGATTTGATTTGGAATCTAAGTCTAAAAGACACACAAATAAGTGTAATTATTTAATTTGGAATAAAATTAGAATTAGTATTGAATACAAAATAAATTGGATTTAAAATTATAGTTCGATATAATTCAAGATACGCACTTTGAGTACTTATTATTAAACGAATTGGACTCGCGCAAATCAAATCGTTGTTTGAACATTGGATGATCATTAATTCTAAGATTAATTAATTGGATTAGATTGATTGAATAAATGCTTTCTGTGAATATATGGATGTATTGTATGAATAATGTATATCAGATGTATATTAGAAGGGTGAGGGCAATTTTGGAAATTGTTGTAATAAATTTAGAATTTTAAATTGGACCTGCGCGTCCAGCCTATTATCTCTTTTCTTATTGTATTTCTCTTCTCACCAATTCCCCTCAATGTAAATGAGGATTTTTTACTGTATTATGTAATTGGGTAGAAGTAAGAATATCGCTAGTGGGGGAGAGGAAATGGAGAGATTTGTTCTAGGAACAAAAATGTTATATATCCATCCGCATATCATTATTAGTTTATAGAGAAAACTTGAAGAACAAAAATGTTTTTAGAATGCATGCTTAAGGGTGTATGATGAGACCTAATTAAAGATAATAAATTGGTTGCCAATTTACGCGAAAAAACCCTTATTCAATATTAAACATATTTTCCTTCCATTGAGTGGTTCTCTCTCAGGATCCAAGATTGGCATTGGTTTGTTGGCCAAAGTCAAGACCTTTATCCATCACGGATGTGTTTGAACCACGTAAGCTTTGTTACATATTGCGTGTCTTGGGCAGTTGTTGTTAGGGATATGCCCTATACCCAACTTGTGGATGGGCTATATATACATGTATTTGTAATATTTTCATTAATTAATAAAATGACAATTTTTATTATACGTGTCTTACATAAATTATATGAATCATCAAACACTGTAATAAAGCCCTGGGATTAATAAGATGATGGCTTCCACGCCTTATGAGAATCATTACTCTCAAACGTTCATATTTATAGTTTTGTGAATAATCTGGGCGTTCACAAAACGGAGAGACTAGCATGATGATATGATCCACCCTTAAGTGGGGTAGCCGATCTCATAGGCTACTAGCGGAGATCCGTCCGCTTGGTGTATCACATGGATACATGAGTTGCTCGTGTCCATCGAACTGACCGCCAAAAGTTTTCACATGGAGTGTTTATCCCATGCGTCTGTGGAAAATTTCATGTATCGATTGTATGACTAGTCCTTAGACTTGAGATCCTTACAATCTTATGTGTGGATCAAATGACTTTGACATTCTCCTTCCCCGGTTCAAAAGATCCGGTCATAAGGGTATGATTGGGTCATTTGTTGAAACACATGAAGTTTGTAAAGATACAATAAAGTATCGCCACTCTCTCAGATAATATTTTATTATAAGAGTAGTATTCCAGTTCGCGGGTTGATATGTGTGATCAGTGCTTGAGACTGTGGCCGCAGCGAAGAATCATGTGAGATTCTTGGGTTAGCACGATTCATGACACTATCAACATCATACCTTTGACTATATGGGTAGACACTTTCCATAAACTAGGTCAAACGGTGGGGATACAGTGAGGCGAGAGACCGTATCATCTGTAAATCTCATACAAAATGGGTATATATCTTTCATTCTCATTTGGGAGCCTTGACATGTTGCTAGATGTCAACCTTGGTCATTGAAATCGAACGACAATATGATCGGACGATAATTTATGTTCGATTAAATTATCACGATTCATTTCTTGTCCAACTTGAGGGGAACCCAAAAGGTCACACACAACAAAGTCGAAATCAATGGTTAACAGTGCACAGTACAAATTTAACAACATATATGATTGCTGTAGGAATTGTTCATAAATGGTTCAATGTGTTTAATTATTGAACAAATCATTTATGAGGTTCCATAGTGGCTTAGGGATTGGTGAATTACGATAGGGGCACTTTGGGAATTGGAATAAATAAATAAAAAAAACATGAATAGTAATATGAATAGTAACGTGAATAGTAATGTGAATAGTAAATTTTTTTTTTATTTTTTTATTTGTTTTGAATTCCAATTCGGCCCAAACTCCTTTTAGGGTTTTATAATCTCATTAAACCACTAAATTAAGATCCATGACTAAGATTAAATTAGTATTTATCCCACATTGGATTCTTAATTAATTTTGTTGTCTTTGGAGCACCTATATAAACCCAAAGAATTCTTCACAAATTTTTGCACCAAACCTTTCATATATTGGGTTTATATAAGTGAGCAACTCTAAAGTTTAAAAGTAAGCCACTGATTTTGAGGATCCTTAAGTCTAATTGACTAGAGGAACCTCGAGTTAAAAGTTTTGAGGTATTTGCCTAGGCTAGCACCAAGGGAAAAATACCCGTGCACTCAAGGCATAGTTTTGCCGTTGAGTTTTGGCTTTGGTGTGTGCACCTTTGGAGGCCGCACACTTGCGTAGCTCTTTGAAACATGGAAGAGCTTGTTGAGTTCAAGAAAAGCTTGTAGACTGGAGGGAGGACTTGGGGAGTCTTCGGTTCAAGTAAGTCTTTTTCTTTCTTTATTTTTAATTAGAGTTCTTATGATAGTTAGCATGTTTAAGTTTATGTTCTTTGCATGTTTTATGAGTTTTTTAATGCTTAGAATATATAGTAACATGCCTAGGCTTGTAGAATAATCAAAACAAATGGGTCTTGGGAAAAGGGATAGCGGTATCATAATTTATTCTGGATTTTCCGCTGCGCACTCGCGGTCGCTTCCCAACAGTGGTATCAGTGCGCCGTTTTTGTTTTGATTAGTTCTTTTTCATTTGAACTCGAAATTGGGTGTGTAAAAGCTCGTTGGAAAGCTAATACCCTGAACTTAATTTTAGGTACAAGTTTTGCATGATTTGGTTAAGATTTGAATTCTGAAATTGCATTTAAAGTTCACACATCTGTAAAAAATGTGAATAGTAAATTTATTTGAATAAAATAAAAAGCAATATCATAATTAAATATTAATCAAAGTTATTTAATGCCTAAAATAATTCAAACATATTAAAACTCATATGCTTGATGATTCTATGTATGATTAGAATTGTCATGATTATTTTTGGGTGCAAGCATCTAGAGACTTTCTAAGGAAAAATAGAGTGTATTGTTTATCCCTGACCGGTGCTTACACACACGCGTATAACGCAAGCACACAAATCGTTCAAGTAGTATAAAAAGTATCGATCCCACGAGGACTTAATACCTAATCTATTAATTTTATGAGGTCAAATGATTACTAGTATCTAACAAGTTGATTGATTGATTTGAAATGGTGATGATTTTGAATTTAAAAACAAGTAAATAAAATTTTCGTGAAAGTAGGTTTAAGAAAATTCAATATTAGGAAACTATCTAGGGTTGTGAATCTTCCAATATCATTTTAAAGATGAAGTGATTATTTCATTTTTGTTTAATATATCGGTTTACCAACCTAGAACACTACATTATGCGAAAGCCTATGTCGATGGTCAGACGCAAATACCCAGTATAACCCAATTGAACCATATGTCTATGTCAACCAAATTACCCGGATTCATTAAGTTTAAGTTCCAATTATGGCTACCCCCGTCCGACAGGTATATGTCTATCCTGTAAGGAAATCTATTAAATGGTTATCTATCCTCATGGAAGATCGTGGGCTATTAAGTCTAAGGCTGAAACCTAAATTCCTTTGTCAATTTTATTTTAGATTTACCAGATCAATCTTATTAGTGGCCAATTAACAAGACGTATTAAGCTTAAGACTTAATAAGTAAACATTTAAATTACCCAAACTATAAAATAACCCCTTATAAACTGGTGATATTAGAATTCATCCCAACCCCAGATAACTAACTTAGTTACGACACATAACTAGGGCTAGTAAAAACTTAAATAAAATAAAAGACATAAAATAAATGCTGAAAAGTAAATGACGGAAAGTAAATGCTGAAATTAAATACTGAAAATCAAATGCTGAAAAGTAAATGATGAAAGTAAATTACTGGAAAGTAAATGTTGAAAGTAAATTGCTGAAAAATAAATGCTGAAAGTAAATTGCTGAAAAGTAAATAAAGTAAAAGTACAATAAAAGAAAATGCTGAGGTAAAAGGATCCACTTTTATTACTTCTATTTTAGATATCTCCATTAATATAATATATTAACTTTGCATGATAATTACCAACCAGCCATATAGACGGTATCCAGATTAAGTCAAATTAATAATTAATTACCAACAGACCAATCAGGCGGTATCCAGTTTAGTCAGGTTAAAACCAATTTAAATAATTACCAATCGACTAATATGACGGTATCCTCGTTAAGTCAGGTTTTAAGTAGTTTATATATTATAATTAAGGGAGATTAAACTAAATATTAGTAATAAAAGTTTTACCTTTTACCCCAGCAAATGGGAGTTACCTCCTCATTACTGAAGAGTAAAAACTGAAAATTAAAGAAAGAAAAGTACTGTGCGTAAAAGTAAATTGCGGAAAGTAAAAACTGAAAAGTAAAGAAAAGAAAGTGCGAAAGCGGAAATTAATTACTGAAAGCTGTAAATAAACAAACAAGATACAATCTTCTTAGTATTCTTAAGTAATTCCTTAGAAGAAAGTATGAATTTACAAATGAAATGGCTTGGTATTTATAGGCAAAATTTTGCCTCCATCAAATCATCCACCAAATCCATTATTAATTGCTCCACTAATTGCTCCACCAAATCCATTATTAATTGCTCCACTAATTGCTTATCATGTTTGGTGGTGATTTGATAATTTTTATTACTTATTTATTAATTTATTTTTTGCTTTGAAAATGATTGAAAATGACTTTAATAATTACACACAACACACTTCTGGATGGTTCATCAATTTCGGGTATGAAATCTTTAGAATTCGAAATTATTATGCGTTTCAATGTTGTAGATCTTTGCGTCTTATTTAATCTAAAACTTGAATCAGCTCAATCCGATATTGAAGTAAAAGTTATGCCCAAAATACGACAGATGAACAAAACTGGAATTTCCAAAACTGCACTTCGTTAAAACGCCCTCCAATCTCCAAAATTAATATGTCAAGTCCAATTTTTGCCCTTATTTGACCCAAATTTCTTCCTAAATGATTTCATTGTGTCCCAATATTATTTTATCTGCAAAATAAACTAAAACACATCAAAACGTTCATCAAACCGAGAAACTAAACAAAATATTAAGTAAAATGGGTGGTAAATATTGATATATTTTCCGCTCATCACACCCCCAAACCTAAAATTTTGCTAGTCCTCGAGCAAAACAACAAAATAAAATACAGGAAATAATTAAAATTAAACTAAGCCACTTTCGTAGGGATCACGGTTGCATTTAGCATATGCAACAAGCCTTTAAACCCCTAGGTGTCCCTAATGGACGAGTTATAGTCTCGTGAGGGCTTATAGCAACGATACCCACAAATGTTTTACAATAGTAAAAAGATAATAAAACTAATGCACACAAAATAAAAAAGACAAGAGAAAATAGAATAAAGAAATTGGTGACTAATCAGGTGAAACTTCTACTCCAAACTACTAGTTGTTTTCTTTCTTTCTAAATTACTGAATAAGTAAATTCTCCGATTATATTTACCATTCTCCATATGCACAGCCGACAAAATATTAATCAACTCATTTTTGCCCACAATAGTCACAAGTGCAGTTGATAAGAGGGTAATATTTTTGTCCTAAAATGTTATCAGAATTCACACCTTTTTGCAGCAATAAAATAATTTTTCTGATTTTTTTCTTTGATTTTTGATTTATTTATATACAATATCTTCAATCTATGTAGTGAGTGTTGGGTCGGTGGCTCCCAAACCAGTTGGCTTTAGGGTACCAGGTGTTAAGATACCCCTACGGACTTAATTACTCAGACTTTAGATATATATATTTTTGCAGCATCTTTGATCCATGTAGCGAGTTTTGGGCCAGTGACTCCCAAACCAGTTGGCTTTAGGGCACTAGGTGTTAAAACACCCTTACAGACTTAATAACTCGGATCTCAGACGTTTTTTTTTTACTTCATCACTTTTTGAGATGCTGCCTCCAATTAAACTAGAGAACTGAATATTACAAACTTTTCAATTATAACTCATGTCCGTATGTTACCATGCATGTTGATAATACCTGCCAACTGAGCATATGAAGATCCATTTTAGTCAGTATTATGGAGAATTCACAAATTAAATAATTTAAAATGAAATAAACAAAAATTAACTTGTTCTGAAATAGGTTTGAGATACGTCTTAGGAGTGAAAATTCCTTACTCAGCTATCTCTTACCAATTTCACCTTTTTAGTCAAAATAAAAACAAAAACGCAAAATATTTTTGTAATTTTTGTAATTTTTGAAAATTTTTCAATTTTTTTTTATTTTTCGAAAAATTTTGGTCTAAAAATAAAAACAACACACAACTAAAAACAAGATACTAATCAACTAATTTCCGCCCCCAAACCTAAATGAGACATTGTCCCCAATGTCTTAAACAGTAGAAGAAGAGTTTAGAAGATAGTACATGGTTAACAGAAACTTTACACCAAAAGTTAAAGGTTAAGATCCAGATTAATCCGACGCCTTTTACCACGATCGTCTTCAGACCAATTTATCTTCAAAAGGATAGGGTCAATTTGTGGTTCATAGGCTAAGATTTGGTCAAGTAGATCCGGAGCAGTTCTGCCAGTGAAGATCAGTTCTTTTAAAGGTTTTGACACAAACCCATTTCTCCGGGCATCATCAAGAAACACACAAAGAAAATAATAAAATCCTTAAACGTTGTACAGTCCAAGTAGTTTCTGGTGTATGTTCAGGTTCGCCCAAGATAACACTGTAAAAATTTCCTCCAATGTACCCAAGCCACATGGAAAAGCAATAAATGCATCAGCACGATTAATCATTTCCACTAGTCGTTCAGACATACCTGGCACAATTAGCTCTTCTCTGTTTGATGGTCCAATAAGATTTGCTTCCGCCAAGGGTTTTGGGATGATTCTAAAAATGTGACTGTCTCCTTCCTGTACAGCCTTTGAAACGATCCCCATAAGTCAAAGATTGCCTCCGCCATATACTAAGTGCATATTCCTTGCAGCTAAAACTCGACCCAATTCCTGTGCTGCTTCTATGTATTGTGGCTTAACACCAACACTAGTACCACAAAACACACAGATGTTTTCAACTTGTCTTCTTGAAGTGGCTTCTATGTTTTACTCTGGATGTCTTCAAAAGTGCAATGATGAGTTGAATTTATAATACCTGAAAATGGTGAGTAAAATAATAGCACTAGTACCTGCCAAATGATAATTATTAGTTAACGGTAGAATAAATCGTGATAGTAAAAAAGGTCTGGATCCTGTCGGAGAAAGTAAAAGAAAACAACAAAATAAATCACAATTATTAGGAAACAATTATTAGGAAAAGACAAAGAGATATAATATGTACAAGAAAAGTAGCGGCTTGATTGACGTCTATGCGTTAGGGACAAGCTTCCCATCCAATTTTCTTATAAATTGGCAAACAAGGTGTTTTTGAGTCAGATTCCCAAGACTTAACTACTGTCTTTCTTTTTGGAATTGTGTATGCAATTTGCGAATGGCTATATGAACATATCCAGTAGGATGCGTCTCAAGAGTTGAAGATATATTATCTACAGAATCCTTACTCAAGCCATCTTTAATGAATTTAATTTTGTCTTCGCTATTATCAGACATGTAACATCCCGCCTAGGCCAGGATGCTACCGGCAAGAGACAGGCTAAACCCATCTCCATAAGCCTCCGAATCTATCGAAATTTCGGCATGATGTATTCGTAACATCATGCAACCTGGCCTGTAGCCAGCACTATACAACAAAACCAACACCTCGGCCTCAGGCCGGAATATCAACATCAAGGCCTCAGGCCAGAACTCAATGAACAAATGAAAAACTTGGCCTCCGGCCAGAACTCAATATACAACTACACTATTACATATACTTTACTCATATGATACAAATGCAAGATACAAGGACAAGGGCCGTGAGGACCCATAACTCGACCCAGGACTCTCTTGAATGCAGTTGGGGTGATCCACTGTCTTCAAAGTCTTCACCAAACTGCTGTAATTTATAGAAACTGCTACCGACCTGCAAAACTAACAACGAAGGTGATGTGAGTCATAATGACTCAGTAAGTAATCATACATATAACTATATCATAAACAAACCATAACTTTTATTTTTGTTTCATTAAGTTTCTTAACCTATCTTTTACTGTAATCATGCAATTATATTTCCTTCTTTAATCCTCAAACGTACCTCATACATACACTAACGAATTTCCGAACTCATAAGTCATAATTCTGTAATATCTATATAACATGCTCATAGTATATAACATATATTCATTTATCTTAACTATAAAGTTCAAAACCATTATCAGTGATCATGCTACTATGCACCTGTACTCTACAAATATTACTTTAATAGGAATATGCTACCCACATAATCTCATCATATATGCCTTCGATGCAAAACATGTTATGCTTTTATGAGCTATTATTCTAAAACCTCTTTCTGAAATGCTTACATGTGTATGTACTAGTGCTATAATGCAATGTCACTGAGCATATGCATCTCAGAACAATTACTAGAATATATAATTTATAAGCAGGATTTGTAAATCATATCTACTTTAACATGCTATGCATACTGATACAGACATGTATTAATGCTAACTATATGCTTTCCAATGATAACTAGCATGCGTGACTTATATGCATAATTCATGAACTATCATCAATTTTATCATGTAATATACTTTTAGAAGATACTTTTTGAAAATCTTTTCTAGAAGACTGTTTTCTGAAAACTCTTTCTGAAAGTTTCTTTATAAAACTAGATTTACTGAAAACATCCTTTAAATCTCTAGTTTCTGAAAACTGTCTCTAAAATCTATTTTCTAAAACCGTTTACTAAAATCTGATTTTTGGAATCTATACATTGATGAACTGAAAACTGCATCTCAAAACTGTGAACTGTATCTGAAAGCTGAAAACTGTAATCTGAAAAACTGTTTCTAAACCCTGTTTCTGAAAACCGTGTACTAAAATCTGGTTTCTGAAATCTAAGCACTGAAAGTCCGAAAACTGTGTACTGGAAATCTGAAAACTGCTCTACGTCCAGGACAATAACTCAACTGGATGTCTCTCTACACCCAGGACCATAACTCAACTGGGTATACTCGATGCCCAGGACCATAACACAATTGGGCATCTCTGAAATCAGGATTTCGGGACCTTGTAGCCCCTAGTCCTGCTCGAGGATCTGAGAGCGTCCCCTCAGTCCTCCACATGTGCACATGCGTCTAACCGTCAATTCCAAACTGTACAACTGGGATGGGTCAAATCCCAAATCCCAAATCCAAAGCATCCGTCAATTCCGAACTATATCTCAAGTTACATACTGGGGTGAGTTTTTACCTCATGCCCCGAAAACCATAAAATCATAAAACCATAAAACCATAATCTGTAACTCAAGCTGTAGAAAGAAACATTTTCTGAAATACGATTCTTTTCAAAAGCATTTGAAATCCTTCTTTAAAACATTTGAAATGTTGAAAAACATTGTTGTCTTATGCTCAACCGTTGAAAACTTAAACACACACACACACATGCTCATGCATACAGGCATTTCTTATGCTTCTCTCTACTCTAGCCATGATTCTCTTTATAGTAATCTCACAAACTATATGCTTAAATATTAACGGAATGCTGTTCAAACCAAAACATGCTGCTTTTATCTATATATATATGCACACATTCAACCATCATAACTTAACTTACCTCTTTAACTTACCGTGCTGGTGGCTCACAATCATACATTGCATAAACTAAATTCATACACACACAATCAAACATCAATGTAAACGAGTTCCAATATCTTTGTTCTTAAGCTGATTCGCTATTTTCTAACTATCTACTTGTACTCAAGAATCTCAAATCATAATTTTTTTATATATTCTCATGCCATGCATATGCTACACCTTTATGCTTGCTTCCATTTTATATACATGTATCAATACTCACTAGTTTTTATTTACTCATGCATACTAATATTCTTGTACAATACATAAAATAAAGACTTTCATTCATATCATTAATTCATATATGATTATTTCATTTATAACTGTAACCCCATTCCCTAGGGTGTAGTTTCTACATCCCTCATACCCAAGTCTTATTAAATTATATTTACGACCTTATTTATATGCTCTTATCTAAATATACTTACATGTGCATCTCTGTACTTCTTATATATTCATCCTCGTTTCTTACTTATACCTTTGCTTATAATCACTTATTCTTATTTAGATGTGTATCTAGTTATGTGTACTTCTTTCTTCCACGCTCATCCTTATATACAGATATAAACCTGTTCTAGCATATACTACACACAATTCTAGTACATAAGTAATTCCAAACATTTCTTAATCTTTTAAATATTAAAAGCATGAGTTACTTACCTGACTAAGTGAATGCCCGCGATCCGGGTCCGATCTGTCAAAACAAATCACAACACAGGGTCAGAACCGCTATTTGCGGAACTTCTAACTTATCTAAAACAACTACGGGCTTTCCCCGGAACACCCGAAACATCCCTGATACTACGATCTAAACTCCATTACTCTAATACATGCTCACTTTCTATTCTAAACTAGCTAGATGGGTCAAATTCTCATTTTACGCGTTTGCGGTAAAACCTGCGGAAAAGTTTCCGCAAACGCTACGGAAGGATCTCGAACCTTCCAAACTAACCCAAAATTACTTAATTACCCTCGCAATACCATATTTACATCATAACTATATTTACGATCATCTACGCTCAATCGCGCGAGAAACTCTGTTTTACCGGAATCTCGCTAAATCTACCGGATCGATCATATCTCGTCCGATTCACCCCGGATTCTACCATATTTATCGTTTTAACATATTATGACATATCCAATTCATATAAAAGCAATTCGCTAAACGACGGAACTACCGGAAACATCCGAATATAAATCGATTTACTTTGAAATATGAAATTTTGAACGGAAGGTCGTACCGAAATTCCGAGGCCATATTCGGACTCCCGACGGCCATACGAACGTGCTGGTGTGATCGGAATTCCGATCAGAGCTACTGTTCACATGGGTCTACAATTCATCCACGACTTTCTTCCTCGTTTCGCGAGCCTCCGGCCGTTGTTCGGCGAAACCGACTCTACACACTCGTAGTACTCGTCGAGGGCCGCCATACTGCATCGACGCCGGCCACCACTAGATGCACGGTGGCCGGGCGTCTCATCCTGGACGGTCGCGCCGGCCGGAACTGGCCGACAGGCCGCCGGCGCGACCGATTCCTCATTCACGCCAAAATGGGTCTAGGGGGGCGAATGGGGTTTGGGTTCGCCTTCTTTGCAAATAAATGAAACTTGGAGGCTTTAAATACCATGCTGGAAAATAACAATTAAATCCTTGCGAAAATAACATATCAGCCCCTATTCTGGAATCTTCTGGAATATTGCAATTTCGGAGCCCTTCTGATGCGATTCTCGAAGATTGTTCAACACAAAAGTTGTTCGTCTCGGAAAAAAGAGTCCAATGGTCTAAAAATCAACTCGATCGGAGTTCATTTTCTCTATTCGTGACCAAAACCACAAACTTTACGCGTTTTACGAAAATCCCG
>SKCR01045123.1:0-95356 GCA_019454045.1 Zanthoxylum bungeanum
GCGACCCAAGAGATCTCTGGATATGTTGGTAGTAAATACGGCCGTCAGATTATCTGAATACGTACGTACCAAGTACTACGTTTTTACGATTTACAGACAAGGTTAGCCTCTAGCAAAACGCCATGCCTACCCAATTCTCCAGAAATATTCTTATTGGAATATAAGATCTATAACAGGCGTATATCGAATCAGTATCGGATGATCACATGTAAGGCCTGGGGCTGGAGATGTGTCTGCCCCGTATGATACACATATCGGACATCAAGCAACCAGTCTCTTTGAATCGGATAATCCTGACCTAGTCATATTATCCCGATGGTTGCAACCATTATAGAGTACTAGTTCTGTATCCCTCGCGATCATCATCTCCATATGTCTGAAGTGATACTTCCATCTTGACATCACACCCAATACACTACGATTCTCGATAAATCCAGAAGAGGTGTACACAGAACCCGTTAAAGCCCTGGACCACCGAAACTAAAGTTTACCGATTGTCGTAAGTACTAGCGATGCAAGTCTCAGGTTAAGATCAAGTGCAGTACTAGTCTATTCCGCATTATCGATGTCCAATCTCGATAATACTACGACTAGGGATATTTAATGATTAAACCTTTATAGATTGATACCGTCTCATATCATCACAATCCGGAACTAATCATAGGGACTTTTACCATTTATATATCAAAGTAAATAAATTACAAAACGGTAAAAGGCAATTTCATTACTACATAGTTAATTTTGTACAATAATACAATATCATTTACAAAATAGTGACGCTATGGGTCATAACTGTCTAACAAAAGCAACATCCTGTAAGCCGGTTTCTTGAGAGTCTATTTGTCTTGCAGTTTGTCATACCTTTTGCCTAAGCTGTCTTTTCAGATTTTCAACTTAGCGGATTGCTCTATCTTCCCTGAGTCTTCTTTTCAGGCTTTCAACTCAGCGAGCTAAAAATTTTCCTTTTTTTTTTTTTTTCAGATTTGTCCTCATTCTCGAGGTTCTTCGCTCTTCCTCGTTACCGAGGCTGTTCTCTATTTTTGGAATTCCTCTCGTCCTCATTCCCAAGGTTCCTCTCCAATATCTCCTTACCTTGGTCCAACATCTAAGAAACAAAAGACGTGATTTGTAATTACTTGACTCTAATCTTTCCCGGTTAGTTGGGATTTATGCAATCTATGAACATCTTGAATATTTGTTTCAATAAAGGCATTTGCATTACTTCTTAGTACATATGTAGGAAATAATGAACTGCATTGCAAGGATACCTCTGTCGCTAACTGTTCCTCACGTATTTTACAATTAACCATTTTTCTTTCTCACTCATGCTATATATTTTTCTTGGGCTGTCCTTGCGGATTTTCAATCCAACGAGCCTTTGGCCTTGCCCTTCTTCTTCTTCTTCTTCTTTACACCTCCAGTAGCCTTCGGCCAAGTCTTGGGAGACTGAGATGTTGAAGCGAAGTGCGCCTCGTGCTTTTTGCCGTTCATTAGCTCTTTTTCTACTTCACGTAGCATTGCCATCAACTCTCCAAGAGTATGGTCTTGGTTCATCATATTGTAGTTCATGATGAACCCGCTCCAGCTGTCAGGAAGGGACTGCAAGATCAAATCTATAGAAGTCTCAGCCGCAAAGGTTATGCCTAGCTGACCCAGCTGTTCAATATCAGCAATCATCTGCGACACATGGTGCTCGATAGATGTACCCTCTGACATTCGAGAGCGAAAGAGCTTCTTCTGCAATTTATACCTTTGCGATCTAAGGTTAGATCGATGAAGGTCCATCAATTTTGCCATCATAGTATAGGGATCAAATCCCTTGTTTTGGCGATGAAATTGAGGGGTCATCGCAGCGAGCATGAAAGATTGAGCAGTTGAGTTGTCATCACATTCCAAAGCTCAAGCTCAAGCGGCTGCTCATTTCTGGGCTTAGGCCGGAGAGGTCTCTCTATCGTATAGAGCATCCTCTCAGCCCCCAGGACAATCCTGAGGTTCATATCCCAATCAGGAAAGTTTGCACCATTAAAGACATTTTTGCCCATGATAATGTCTCTAACCCCGATCTTTCCAGTCATCTTAATTGCAATAGTCTAACTATTCAATTAACGATTTTTGGGTACAGTCCAACTGTTACAAGAAAATAATATAATATTAGTCCAACGAATAAATACATAAAATGAAAAAATAATTTGAAAGCGCGTAATGCCAAGTATTTGAACGAAATTGCAAATTCAATACTAGCCTCCCACTATTTTTCGGCGAGACTCTAACCCTCTGTTGAGTACTCGGGAAACTTAGTTTCCTAGTGGGCTAGGATCCCATTAAATAACACACAACCTTGACTTTGGCCAACAAGCTGTATGATATTTAACTAGGTAGATCTCTAAGATCAATTGGATCTCATCCAATTCCTAGATCCGGTAGGTGGACCTCCAAGTCCGAAACATATATACAATATATATGCCAATATATCCAATATATTTTCCTAACCTTTTCCTCTGAATCAACTAAGACTTGGCTTTGGCTCAACAAGCTTAATGATTCTAGTTAAGCGGGACCCATTGACCTTGGAAAACTTCGTAATCCATGTCGATGAACAAGAAGTGACCTTGACTTTTGCCAACAAATCACAACTTGCCCAAGACATGCGATATGGAACAAAACTTTCATGGTTCAAACACATCCGCGATGGACATTGATCTTGACTTTGGCCAACAAACCAATGCCAATCTTGGATCTTGAGAAAGAACCATTCAATGGAAGGAAAACGCGATTAAGAGTTTTTCGCGTAATTGGCAACCAATTAATTATCTTTGATTAGGTCTCATCATACACCCTTAAGCATGCATTCTAAAAGCATAATAAGGCGCGATAAATAAATTAATAATGATATACGGATGGATATCTCACAAATTGTTCCTAGAACAAATCACTCCATTTCCTCTCCCCGGCTAGCTCTATTCTAACTTCTACCCAATTACATAATACAATAAAGAAACTTAATTAACATTGAGGGGAATTGGTGAGAAGAGAATTACAAAAAGTCGAGAGATAAAGGCTGGACACGCAGGTCCAATTTAATAAATTCTAAATTTATTACAATAATTTCCAAAATTGCCCTCACCCATCTAATATCCATCCGATATACATTATTCATACAATACATCCATGTATTCACACACAGCATGTTATTCAATCAATCGAATCCAATTAATTAATATTGAATTAAGTGATCATCCAATGTTCAAACAACGATTTAATTTGCACGAGTCCAACTCGTTTAAGAATAAGTACTCCAATTGTTTATTCTTGAATTATGTCTAACTACAATTTTAAATCCAATTTAATTCATATTCAATACAAATTCTAATTTAATTCCAAATTAAATAATTACACTTTTAATGTGCCTTTGCGACTTAGATTCTAAATCTAATCTTAACGGGTCTCAAAGCCCAATTAACATCCAATGTCAATTTAATTAAAGTCCAATGGGCTTTCGATTAATTTCTTAAGGCATGGGCTTTGTCCAATATGGGTCAAACCAAAATGCCAAGGCCCAATAAAAGTAATCACCCTATTTGCCAAAAAATTAATTTCGGCCCATTAGGCCCAATTAGATTTAAAAGGCCCATTTATTATAATTGGACTTAATGGAATGGTTTTAGGCCCAACTTGGATCCAATCCAATTGTCCTAAACCAACTTGGCCCAACCAAGCTCATTAGGCCCAAATACAACAATTTTATCCCATTTCTAAATTAAGCCAAATTAATTTAAATTCTAATATTCCAAATATCACAATTTATTTAATTAAAGTGTATAGCCATAATTAATTATTCAAATTAACATTTCCAAAATACCAATTTACATAATTAATCATGCTTTATTATATTCAATATATGTCTAACATTATTGAAACAAAATCAAGTCATTAACATGCTCCTCAAGTCAAGGATATGATGGGATTTTTATATCAATTTTGATTTCAATCCAATTAAATCACAAATCAATATATCCAAGCATTTTAAACACATCCAATGGTCTTAAGAAATCAAAATCACCATGACATTAGGGCTCCTATAGGTTCGGCCATCATAAGGAAATTAGGGAAAAAATTTCTAATCAATTTTTATCCAAATTAATCATGCATAACTCTAAGTTATCATAATCCAAACATAACCAAAAACTCAATTTGAAAAAATCATCTTCCAAGTAAAATTACCCAAATTCAAGTATAAAAACCCTAACCAATTTCATGTTTAACCTGGCTCTGATACCATTATTGGGTCTCTAAGATCAATCCCAAGATCTAATAAGCATAAAACATGTGTGAATACGCAAAGGAATATAACGGAAAATATACTCACTTTGATCGGTTTGTGGATGTAGAGAATAATAAAAATTTTCTCCTTTGTGAAGTGCTCCAAGCTTTCTTTGATTATATGTTTGAGCTCCAAGCTTTGAAGTTTGATTCCAAACTCAATGGGAAAAGTTTCCCTATAACCTTTGTATGATTCTTTATGAGCTAGCTATGGGAACACAGAAACTGGGCGACGCATGCTGTTCCAGGCTCGCGGCCTAGTTGGGAGTACGGAGTAGCCCGCGGGGGACTAAACTGGAGAATAATGGAGTCGCCACCCGGTGTGAACCGGGACAAAGATTTAAGGCCGCACTCACCCCTGGCAAGGGAAAACCTCAACCGTTGGGTTCAGAATGGTCCCTTACTATGCCACTTGTAATGAAATGATTTGTGCAATAATTTAACCAAGCCTAAGCAACATATTTCCGAGAATATTCTACTTTTAAATTCATATGCATGAAAGCAATCATCATAATGGTGAACATGTAATAGCACACAACAATCTCATGAACATACTTCGATCATTTAATGCGAGAAACAAAGAACAACCTAAACATAATGCAAATTCCAAACGCAAAATAAATGACCAATCATGCTTGAATACCATCTCATGAACACATCAAATAGATAAATTTAGGGATACAAATAATATGATTCATTACATGATACAAGAGAAATCACCTAAGAAACAATTATGTATGACATGTGATGAAAGTGACTCAGTTCAGTGTATGCACGTTCGTGTAGCGTTTGAAAACACGTTCAAACGGTAAGCAGAAGGTTCGCGTTCGTATAGCGTTTGAGAACGCGTTCGAACGGGACAGGACCTGATGAAACAAAACACATTCGCGTTCGAGTAGCGTTCGTAAACGCGTTCGAACGGTAAACAGAAGGTTCGCGCTCATGTAGCGTTTGAGAACGCGTTCGAACGGGAACAGAACTGATGCATGATAAAACAAAGGAAATACGTAAATAAGCAAATCCACAATGTAGGACCCTGTGTGCCCGATTGAACTCGTTCCCATTCAATCGGGTGTACCTTGTCCGACGTGGCAAAACATCGTGGTAAAGGTAGCCTTCAGGCATTTTCCCTCGAATAGAGGACCTTTAATCCACCCTAGTTAGCCCATGCGCATTAGAATGCAATACATGCATGAATAGAATAATGATATGCATAAAGTTAATTTCATAACAAAAAGAGCGGCAAAACATCGTGGTAAGGTAGCCTTCAGGCATTTTCCCTCGAATATAGGACCTTTAATGCACCCTAGTTAGCTCATGCGCGTTACATCACAATGCATAGAAAGTAAAGACAACGATATAGGACTTCGTATACTCGGTTGAACACATCTCACATCCAACCAAACATACTTTGTCCGGCGCGGCAAAATATTGGCGTAAAGGTAGCCTTTTGGCATTTTCTTCCCTCAATTGAAAAACCTTTAGACCAATATGCTAAGCCCATGTACATCACAGCATCAACACACAAACAAACAACATACAAAAAGTAAAATGGCGAACTATAAGATACGGATAATAAACAATCAAGATAAAATAAATGGAGATATGTGCCGTTTACTCAAGTGGTACGTGGAGTTGTATCCCAAGTACAGACCGCACTACCGTCCATTCAGATTCGGCTATGGAATTTATGTCTGGGTTTCCATCCTATATACCACAAGAGACGACACATTTTCCCTTTCATTCGAAGGCCACAACATACATCCATAAACGACTCTCATGCGAATAAAACAATTTAAAAAAAATGAATGACAATAAATAGAAAAAGTGCCCTCAGGTCTAACCTTTTAAATCACCTCTCGGATGTACGGTACACGATCGTCGGAAGGGCTAACGCTCCGCAACTCCTCTGGTTCACTGCTCTCGTTCGTTGTCTCACTGTTTTGAGTCGTTATTCTCCCTGTTCTGCTGCTGTTTTTACTGTATTTCGCTGCTCTTTCGGTGACATTTTCTGGTCACTGTTTCAGGTATTTTAGGCTGCTGTTTAGGTGTGATTTGGGCTACTGTTTGGGTGTGATTTTCGGTGGTGTTATGGTGTGGTTTAAGGGCTGTTTTGGTGAGGTAAATGGGCTGTTCGGGATGTGTTTTGGTCACGAAAATGGGGGTTCTTTGGCTTCTTGTTGGGTGGCAATGTAAGGGTATTTCTTATGTGAATTATGTGTGAATGAGCTAGGGGAAGAGAGATTTCTTGTGTGAATTATGTGTGAATGAGCCAGGTTGTCAACACCTTGCAGAATTTTTATGGTTTGCATGAATGTGCTAGCCCATTGGATGTGTGGTGGAGGCTTCTTTTTATAGGCAAAGGCTAGGGTTAAATCTTGTTGGAGAAGGAATGAGAGATCATGCAATAAAGGTGAGATATTTTTTAGTGTTATACAAGGAAAATAAAAGATTGATTGGAGACAAGATTTGGCTAGATTGGGATGTGATTTATTTTGTTTAGGTAAGTGGATTTGTTATTTTAGCAGGTGATTATTTTATATTTGGTATGTGATTTTTAGATTTGCTTTAATTTCACCATGTGTTAAATATGTGTTTTATTTAATTTGGATGTGTTTTATGGGCTTTGGTGGACTAATTGGGCTAATGGCTTAGGTGTGAGGTTAGCAGCAAAACCAGAAATACCGACACCGTTCGAACGCCTCTTCGAACGCTACACGAATGCCCGCAATCTGCTTGACGTTCGAACGTGGTCACGAACGCAGTACGAACGAAAATAGTGAACTTGTGAAATGAATTTGATGACATACTTATTCTGAATTTCCCCTTCCGACGTCCGTTTCCCGCGACTTCTGTGACATAAAACGTAGTGCCTCTAAATGAGACTCATCATAGGGACTTATATGCAAAAATGCAGTGCCTACACTAGCACTAGGAAAAATTTTCAACAAAATTTCCCATTGGTTCTTTGAAACTCACGGTAATTGGAGAGAATAGGGAGAGGAGAGAGCTTTTAATTTTTATGTTTTGTTTTTCTAAATAACCTAATACCAAAAAGTCTCTCAAATTTGGTATATGCTTTTCCAAAAAGCTAAAGCAAATGTATGGAGGGAAAATTGCATTTAATGTCCCTAACCACTCCTATCACTCAACTTTGACACTTGATGGACAAGTGATGTAAGTTGGTGGGACCCACTTTAATTCAAAATTGAAGTGGCTTGCTCCACACAATTCGGGCTCTGGTTCGCTTAATCCGATTAAACAAATTTTCCGTTACGACGTTAATTAAATATTAAAGTCCCTCACGAATTAATTCTAAATTAATTCGTTCCCCGAATTAAAATGCAATTTTAATTCCGCTATGAAATCTAATTTCATTTAATATATTGAAAATATTATTTTAATCGATTAATTCCAAATTAATCATTCTCTATTTTTTAATTGAATTTTATCCCATATAAATTCTCGCCGTAATTGATCATAGATTAATTATATTTGAGTCATATTGTAGGCACTGTATTTTTGCATATAAGTCCCGATGATGAGCCTCGTACGGAGGCACTACCTTTTTAAGTCGCGAAAGTCACGGGAAATGGACGTCGAAAGGGGATATTCAAAATGAGTACGTCGTCAGATTTGATTTGCACGTTCACTACATGTGCGTTCGTTCTGCATTCGTAAACACGTTCGAACGCTAAACAGAATGCGGGCATTCATGCAGCATCCGAGAATGCGTTCTAACGGTCGTCTATGTTTCTGTTTTAAAATTGTTGCCCATGCACAAGAAGCCAAAACAAGCCTAGCCACCTCACATCCCACTTTCAACAAAGCCATTTAATAGCCTCCACCAACAGCCCCACAACATTAATGACATTTCCACCAAGTCAAATACAACATTAAATAACCCTCCATTAAACAACAAAGCCATTCAATAGCCTCATCCCTCCAAGTCAAACACAACACATCCATCCTCCACCAAACCAACCCCACGCCTATTGACAATCCATCTCACATATCACTTTCAACATTAATCATTCACCAAACTACAAAGAAATTAAGCCATTAAATGGCCTCCCAATTAATAGCCTCCCCAACAATAGCCCACCCTATAAATCCACCAACTTTGCCTATAAAAAGAACCCAAAGTCATCTACATTCTTCCCCTAGCTGATTCAAGGCAGCACACTTGGCTCGGGGATACACGTTGAACCCTACCCTCTCATTCTCCTAACTCTCGGCCAAACAACAAACAAATAAACCCTAACCCTTCACGTCTCCAGCTCCCAAGGCAATAAAAAAAAACAACAAACCAAAACCAAAACCCTAGTTCACGTAGCCAACAGCCCTCTCCTCTACAGTTCTTGGCAAAAACACAAGAATAATAAACCCTAAGCTCACAAACCTCTCAGCCCTCACGTACCACAAACTGTTCCTCATCACGCATGAACTGCAGCCCTCACGTACCTCAAACTGTCCTCATCACACACGACAGCCCTCACGTACCTAGCCCAGCCTCTCTCTTTCACGTAACCACAACCAGTAAATCGAAGCCCTAATAGCCCTCATGTTATCTCTCTCACTCGGCATACTAACCTGCACCCTAACCTAGCTTTTACCTTCAACAACCAATCGACTAAACTACTCCCTTATCTCTTCACCAAACAACCTCTTGTCTCCATCTTCAACAGCCCCCTAAAGTCACCACATCAATGTGAATCAGCCTCTCAATCCTCCAAAGCACACGGCCACGTGAAACACGCAAAACACTGCCCTCAAAACAACCCTCTATTACGTCCATAACGCATACAAAATAGCTCACCAAAGAGGCACATACTACTGATAAACACAAAGCCAAGCAGCGGCCACCAAACCGAGCAACATCAACGTGAGACCGGTGAGCAGACTACCCTCCACGTGAACTACACTCAGCCTTCACGTACACTGCCAAACAAGACAACAAACAATAAACCCTCTACGTGAAAGCAGCCCATTCACAAACAAACAGCACGCACTTACCAAAACATTGCCCACAGCCAGCCACGCACAAACCAAGCCACAAATAGCCACAAACTAACCTATGCACCATTCAACAATAACCACGTTCAACAAGCATAGCCACACACTCGGCTGAATCACCAACTGAGCCAAAAATAGCGAGTAATTGTTGGTTTTCTATAAGGTCCCAAGATCAAACAAGACATGAAATTATGTGTGAACACATCAACGGAGGTAGCGGAATACTCACATTGATCGGTTGAGTCGATTTGGAGATGATTCAAGCCCAAAAACGCACTGCATTGATCTCATCACTGCAACAGTCCACTGTCCTACAAAACAGAAAATTGAGTGAAGAAACGGAGCTCCAATCTTCGTCCGATGGATCCCGACTCATGGGGGGACCTCCCTACCACCTTCGCAAGACTTGTAAGTGTGCTAGCACTTGATTTCTCACCATGAGAAACCACTCTTGCTTCCCTTTAGCTCACGCCCAAACTGGTTCAAAACCAGTGAAGAAATGGCCACCATTGCCGTGAGAGGAAGAGAGAATTTGAGAGAGAAGAAGTTTTGTGTTGTGTGATTAAAATGATTTACCAAAAATCAATTTATATTTATGCCATAATTTCATTAAACAAATAATAAACTTATGACACAAATCATGCAAAGGCTTAGAGTGTCAAACACTTCATTTCCATGCATTACCATTGAGTGCAATGTACACAATCTCCATGCAAAGCATTAGAGTGTCAAATAAGCATAATATGACATGTGTCATAGTTAATGCATAACATGACATGTGTCATGTGGGCCCCACACGTTTCCAAATGAAAGTGGGCCCACGTGCACTCACGCGTTCGGGTTCGATATTTCCGAAATACCGAGCTTACGTCGCGACGTTAATTCAATCGAATTTAAATAAATAATTACGCCTGGCGAAATTATTATTTACGTCGCTAACGAATTAATTCTGAATTAACTCGTTTGCCCGAATTAAAATCTAATTTTAATTCCGCGTCGAAATCTAATTTCGTTTAATATATCGAATATATTAATTCATCGATTAATTCCAAATTAATCGTTCTCTCTCTTTAGACGACATTTTATCCCGGATAAAATATCTCCGTTATTAATCCTAGATTAATTTTCTCTCTCTTCTATTATAATCCCAGATTATTCAAGAGTGTGAGTTGTGCGTCATCGGTGGATTATCGGGAAGCGACCCATGAGATCCCCGGATAATCTGGCAGTAAATACGGTCGTCGGAGTATCCGAATCACGTACGTACCAAGTACTACGTTCTACCGATTTACGAGACAAGGTCGACTCCTAGCAAAGCACCAAGTCTTCCCAGGTTCTCCGGACATATTCATCAAAGAATATCTAGATCTGTATCAAGCGTAGTATACAATGTATTGTGCATATTGGCCCAGTATCGGATAATCACGTGCTAGGGCTGGGGCTGGATAAGTGTCTGCCCCGTCCGAAACACATATCGGATGTCTGGTAACTAGTCTCTATAATCGGATATTCATGACCTGGTCATAATATCACGATTGGATGCGCATCACTAAAAGAGCACTAATACCGTATCCTGCGTGACATCATCTCCATTATGACTGGAGTGACACTTCCATCTCGACATCACATCCAATACACTACGATTCCTGATAAACCCAGAAGAGGTGAACACAAAACCAGTTAAGATCCCCCACCACCAAAACCAAAGTTTACCGATTGTCGTAAGTATTAGCGATGTAAGTCTCAGGTTAAGACTATACACACCTACCTTGATTTCGGCCTCCCATAGACACCTAGTCATAATACCAATGGGATTCCGAAGGGTCTATCCAGAGCGAAGCTGTTTCCCGTACCATCGGTGAAACACGACCTCCTATCGCACTTGCACAAGTATCCAATACTTATATATATGAGAACTATGCCGTTGTGCCCTCACAACGCGCACAAGTGCAATACTAGCCTATTCCGCATTATCGATGTCCAGTCTCGATAATACTACGGCTAGGGATATTTAATGATTAATCCTTCGTGGACTGATACTGTCTCATATCATCTCAATCCAGGAACTAATCATAGGGACCTCTCTTCATTTATATATCTAAGGTGATCTAATCACAAATGATGAGAGTGCAATTTCCTTGTTACATAGTTAATTTGCTACAACAACACAATGATCTGTGCAAATAGTGACGCTATGGGTCATTTTGTCCAACAATCTCCCACTTGGCACATTGCGAGTCACTCAAGTGTCCTACACCGAACTATGTAAGGTTCGCTCAAATTGCTGAGGAAAGGTTTTCGTCAGCGGATTTGTTCGATTATCGTTTGACGCGATTTATACGATCATCACATCGCCACGATGTATGATCCGAACGAATCAGATGATATAGAAGTATATATCTGGATCGTCGATGAGACCTTTAATTCCTTAGCCTGTGCTGACGCCTAGCTCAGCTGCTAACAGAACTATATCTAATCTAATTAGATTTACTTTCGACCCAAAAGACTTCTATTGCTGCCTCAGCTGCAGCAATAATCCGCATTTGTTGTTTATTCGGCAACAGTTATCTTGCTTGGAAGATTTCCAGCTCACTGTCCCGGTGTTCAAACTTTATAGTACCGCAGTATTTAACTGTTTGGAAACTTGCTGCAGTGATCCCAGTCACTTCAAGTTCTCCTTCTCCATAGTTTAAGATAGCATCTTTAGTTCTCTGAGATACTAACAGATGTTCTTAACTTCAATCCAGTGACTATCACTTGGATTGACCTGATTGTGACTCCATATGCTTGAAGCGTATGAGACACCAATACAAGTACATTTTAAATGTACAATTTCCCAGAGA
The DNA here is from genome assembly GCA_019454045.1 of Zanthoxylum bungeanum. Lineage (NCBI taxonomy): Eukaryota > Viridiplantae > Streptophyta > Magnoliopsida > Sapindales > Rutaceae > Zanthoxylum > Zanthoxylum bungeanum. The sequence continues at coordinate 12,180 of SKCR01045123.1, forward strand.
GTGTTAACAACTCCAAATCTATCCCAGTAGATCTTTATTCCTCTAATAAAGGTTGTTACTCCCCAGAATTCTACGGAGAATTTCTATTGAAAGCCAAGCTTTCAACAATAGCTTTATGGGAATTTCACTGTCAGTGCGCTCTCCCACTAACCTCCTTATATACACAAGAATTATTTCGTTTTGAGTCAAATCATAAACCATTATGATTATTTCAAAACGACAGTTCCAAGAACCTTATGCTTGCATCAATCCAAACATGGATCGAATAACCCGCAAACCTTGTTTGTCGGTTATACAAAATCGTCAGGATGTTGTAAACATCCTCCAAAAGGTTTCCTTTTCAGGAAAGCGATTTTGATCTATAACTGACATATTTCATAAATGAAATATACAGTTATCAACAAGCATCTTCAAAATGGATTTACCATGGCAACAGGTAAAAGGTTGAACCGTTATTAACAAATGTTGATAACGATACCTTTCCGTCAAAAGCCTAGCTTTGCACGTTGGTATGTTGCCTTCCATGTATGTCTTCCTTGAAGACGTTTAATGTACCATAGGCACAACGCCTTGTGGTACAACAACTAGTATCCAAACATAGTTGTTATACATGGAATCCATTTCGGACTCATGGCACTTTGCCATAACAGGGAGTCGATACCTCGTATCACTTCCTCATAACGTAGTCGGATGGTACACCTCCATAAGATTGACATCTTTATGAGGTTAGATCAGAAACCCATACCCTAGGTTGTTTTCTGACTCTATCCGATCTACTAGTTTCTTGTGTATTTGAAGATTAATGGTATAGTTTCATCATAGATGAACTATTTGTGTTCCATTAAGGACTTCGTGCCTTGAACAGTATTACTCCGATTTTCATCGAGTATCACTATCCTCCCACTGACCACTGCATATCGGTATTCCTCTCAGGAAAACCGCATGGTGAGCAACAATTACATTGTTCTCATGTGGGATTTACAAGTACTATACTTAAGGTTTCCCTTAAGATAACCTATATTGGCACTTATCCAATTTGGGTCCTTAGTTTGGTATCATCCAAACGCTATGCCTGGCATACCCAAATTATCAGGAATGAGAAACCTCGTTTCTTCCCTGTTCATATCCTATATGATATCTGTCAAACAGATTTATATGGAACCTTATTCTAAATAAGTTTTGCACTGTTAATACATATCCTGTTGAAGGAAATAGTAGCTCAGAGCGACTCGTGATAAACCTTATTATGTCCAACAAAATTCGGTTTTAGTTCAGACACACCGTCTAACTGACGTGTCTCGAGAGGAGTCCTCATCTGAAAGAATACCATACTCTTTCATGTACGTATGAAACTTACTGCTTAAGTATTTTCCATTACGGTATTACCGTGGCGGAATAATACTATAGCCGATCTGTTTGTCTACTTCGTGTCGAAACTCTAAAAGTTTCCGATTTGTGTTCTTCAAAAGAAACACATAACCACAACGTGATGTCACATCCGTTAAGGTCACGAAATATTCATGTTCACATCTAGCCTAGCTAGATATGGGCCCACTTACTTCACCATGAATAGGGCTAACAGATCGGTGGCCCTTTTACTATTACCAAGTAAATAGTATTTTAGGTATTTAACCTAATAAACTAGATTCGTAGACCTTATTTGAATAGTCAAATCAGTCCTAGTACCCACTCTTAAAAAGTGTGGATATACGAGTCTTCTTTAATTGTGTCCTAGACAACAATGCCACAAATAAGTCTCATTGATCAAATCAATATGAGCTATTTATTTGTCATTTTATATGTTTGAGATTTTATTTATATTCAAAATATAAATTCTGTTATTTACATCCAATGTATTTATCTCAGTATCATCTTTATATATTGAAACACTTTAGTGTTCTAGAATATAAAGGTTTTATCCGCAATGGATTAAACACTGATATAGAGATAATGTCTCTAGTTAAACTAGTTACATTATAACATTTCCTAATTTAAGTACATACCCAAAGGGTAGTTCCTAAACTTAGGTATCTACGGTCGAAACAGCGACTTTCGTCCCGTTTCCAATTCGCAGAGAAATCTCGGCTTGAAGCCAGTATCCAGCTCACAGCGGATTCTGAACGTCAATACATATATTTTATGTACCACACTAAGTATTTAAAATCCAATTTTAATACTAGTAGTGAACATAACTTTGACAAATATTTTAAAGTTAGAGCCTCGCCCTTTCTTTAATTCCTTCGTGTCTTCCATATCCAAATGGTAGTCACTTTGGGATATGTCAATTATCCTTTTCAATATTTCACAAACCACTTGGGTTTTAGAATATCGAAATGATGTGCACCTTGTGCTACATGCCCAATTGCAAACTTTGACTTTTCTCCACTAGAATAGTCAATAATTCTTAAATGCAATTTTAATACTTTTAAATCTAAAGATAGATTTATTATAAGTATATTAATTAAGCACTAAAGTCATCATCACATAAATCTTCCAAAGACTTTATGCTCTACTATTTGCTTAATTATGGGCTTAGTCATAATAAGTTATTTTATCAAATAAATTAACCTATTATTAATTCCCAATTGAAAATTAAATCATTTAAAACATTTAATCCAAGGATTATATATTTTAAATATTCAACCTTTCAATTCTTTCTTGATTTCAATAGTCCAACTATTTAATCAATTTTTAATAAGGTACTATTTAATAATGATTACAATAATCCAATTATTTAATCAACTATAATTTTAATATTGATTACTATAATCCCATTATAAAATCAACTATCATTTAATTCAATTATATTGATTACTATAATCCAATTACAAAATCAACTATATATTGAATGAGTTTGTATATAGTCCAACTATATATATTTTTAAAACAACATAAAATATTAGTCCGACTAATACTTTTAATTAATATGACGAGTAAAATATAAATGAGCGTGTTTAGCGAGTAATTGAACGAATGTTGCAAATTCAATACTTGCCTCCCACTATTTTTCGTCGAGCCTCTAACCCTCTGTGGAGTACTCGGGAAACCGTGTTTCCTAGTGGGCTAGGATCCTTAAATAACACCAACCTTGACTTTGGCCAACAAGCTGTATGCTATTTAACTAGGTAGATCTCACAGATCAATTGGATCCATCCAATTCCTAGATCCGGTTAGGTGGACATCCAAGTCCAAACATATTACTTATGCCAATGTATCTAATACATTTTCCTAACCTTATCCTCCGAATCATCTAGGCCTTGGCTTTGGCACAAAACAAACCTAATGATTCCAGTTAAGCGGGACCCATTGACAGGAAAGTTTCGTAATCAATGTCATTGGACAAGAAGTGATCTTGACTTTGGCCACAAATCACAACTTGGACAAGACACCGATATGGAACAAAACTCTCATGATTCAATACATCCAATTGACAAGGTCTTGACTTTGGCCAACAAACCAATGCCAATCGGATCTTGAACAAGAATCATTCAATGGAAGGATAATCGCTTAATATAAATTGAGGGATTTTCGCGTGCAAATTGGCTACCAATTTAATTATCTTTGTTAGGTCTCATCATCATACACCCTTAAACATGCATTCTAAATACATAATAAAGCGAGTATGAAATAAAAATAATGATATGCGGATGGATACTTAACACATTGATCCTAGATCAAATCTCTCCCTTTCTCACTCAAGCTAGCACTTGTACTACTTCTACCCGTTACACTACACTTCTAAAGAAACCTCATATACATAGAGGGGAATAGGTGAGAAGAGAATACAAAGAGAAAGAAGGTGATAAGGCTGGACACGCAGGTCCAATTTAATAAATCGAATTTATTACAACAATTTCTAAAATTGCCCACCCGACTAATATCCATCCGATATACATTATTCATTCAACACAACCACGTATTCACACACATAAGCATGCTATCAATCAATCTAATCAAATTAATTAATCTGATAATTAAGTGATCATCCAATGTTCAAACAACGATTTGATTTTGTTCGAGTCAAACTCGTTTTTGCGAATAAGTACTCAAAGTACGAATTCATGAATTAAATTAAACTACATCATTAAATCAATTTAACATGTATTTAATACTAATTCACTATTCAATTCCAAATTAAATATTGCACTTTATTTAATAAACCTTTTACGATTTAAATTCCAAATTCAATCGCGTCGGGACTCAAGTCCGATTAACGTCCAACGTCAATTTAATTTAAGTCTAATGGGCTTCAATTAATTTCTTTAGGCATGGGCTTCGGCAACCAAAGCCCAATAGTGGAATCACCCAAAATGCCTTAGAAATCAATTTCGCCCCATTAGGCCCAATTAAACATTAAAGGTTCATTAGTCGCAATTGGGCTTTATGGTTAAGGTTTTGGGCCCAATTGGATCCAATCCACTTGGCCTAAACCAAACTTGATAAATCAAGCCCAATAGCCCCAAATACAACAATTCAAGCCCAAATCCAATTTAAGCCTAAATAATTAAATTACACTAATCCAATTACGCAATTTAATTACCTAAAGTGCATTACATGATTAATCGACTAAATCAATATTTTTAAAACACCAAATTAGTCCAATTAATCATACTTAATTCATTATTACATGTCAAACACACATAATGAAAAATCAAACCCATTTACATGCTTCATGCTCTCGGCCAAGGAAGGTTATTTTGTCCGATTTGAATTCAATCCAATTAATTACACAATCGACAACGTATTAACTCCGAATGATTTCATACACATCCAATGTTCATAAAATCAAAATTACCAAGACATTAAAGGGCATATCCATTCGGCCAAGGTAAGATTTTGGGTTTTTGTTCAATTCAAATCCAATCCAATTGATTCAAATTAACATCAACCTATCGATTCTAACTCATCCAATGAATTAAAATCAAAAAATCCAAGATCCAAAAATCAATTGACATTCGGCCAACATGAAATATTTGGGGAAAATAATTCCAAATCATTTTTCATCAAATTAGTCCAACCAAAATGAATTTAAACATGTTATAAGCATACTCAAACATTCAATTCATTCAAATCATGCTCAACAAACATTTACCCAAATTTTAAGCCCTACAAATTTCATGCTTGCAACTTTAGCTCATGATGCCATTGTTGGTTTTCTATAAGGTCCCAAGATCAAACAAGACATGAAATTATGTGTGAACACATCAACGGAGGTAGCGGAATACTCACATTGATCGGTTGAGTCGATTTGGAGACGATTCAAGCCCAAAAACGCACTGCCTTGATCTCATCACTGCAACAGTCCACTGCCTACAAAACAGAAAATTGAGTGAAGAAACGGAGCTCCAATCTTCGTCGGATGGATCCCGTCTCATGGGGGAACCTCCCTACCACCTTCGCAAGACTTGTAGTGTGCTAGCACTTGATTTCTCACCATGAGAAACCACTCTTGCTTCCCTTTACTCACGCCCAAACTGGTTCAAAACCAGTGAAGAAATGGCCACCATTGCCGTGAGAGAGAAGAGAGAATTTGAGAGAGAAGAAGTTTTGTGTTGTGTATTAAAATGATTTACCAAAAATCAATTTATATTTATGCCATAATTTCATTAAATTAATAATAAACTTATGACACAAATCATGCAAAGGCTTAGAGTGTCAAACACTCATTTCCATGCATTACCATTGAGTGCAATGTACACAATCTCCATGCAAAGCATTAGAGTGTCAAATAAGCATAATATGACATGTGTCAAGTTAATGCATAACATGACATGTGTCATGTGGGCCCCACACGTTTCCAAATGAAAGTGGGCCCACGTGCACTCACGCGTTCGGGTTCGATATTTCCGAAATACCGAGCTTACGTCGCGACGTTAATTCAATCGAATTTAAATAAATAATTACGCCTGGCGAAATTATTATTTACGTCGCTAACGAATTAATTCTGAATTAACTCGTTTGCCCGAATTAAAATCTAATTTTAATTCCGCGTCGAAATCTAATTTCGTTTAATATATCGAATATATTAATTCATCGATTAATTCCAAATTAATCGTTCTCTCTCTTTAGACGACATTTTATCCCGGATAAAATATCTCCGTTATTAATCCTAGATTAATTTTCTCTCTCTTCTATTATAATCCCAGATTATTCAAGAGTGCGAGTTGTGCGTCATCGGTGGATTATCGGGAAGCGACCCATGAGATCCCCGGATAATCTGGCAGTAATACGGTCGTCGGAGTATCCGAATCACGTACGTACCAAGTACTACGTTCTACCGATTTACGAGACAAGGTCGACTCCTAGCAAAGCACCAAGTCTTCCCAGGTTCTCCGGACATATTCATCAAAGAATATCTAGATCTGTATCAAGCGTAGTATACAATGTATTGTGCATATGGCCCAGTATCGGATAATCACGTGCTAGGGCTGGGGCTGGATAAGTGTCTGCCCCGTCCGAAACACATATCGGATGTCTGGTAACTAGTCTCTATAATCGGATATTCATGACCTGGTCATAATATCACGATTGGATGCGCATCACTAAAAGAGCACTAATACCGTATCCTGCTGAGCATCATCTCCATTATGACTGGAGTGACACTTCCATCTCGACATCACATCCAATACACTACGATTCCTGATAAACCCAGAAGAGGTGAACACAGAACCAGTTAAGATCCCCCACCACCAAAACCAAAGTTTACCGATTGTCGTAAGTATTAGCGATGTAAGTCTCAGGTTAAGACTATACACACCTACCTTGATTTCGGCCTCCCATAGACACCTAGTCATAATACCAATGGGATTCCGAAGGGTCTATCCAGAGCGAAGCTGTTTCCCGTACCATCGGTGAAACACGACCTCCTATCGCACTTGCAAAGTATCCAATACTTATATATATGAGAACTATGCCGTTGTGCCCTCACAACGCGCACAAGTGCAATACTAGCCTATTCCGCATTATCGATGTCCAGTCTCGATAATACTACGGCTAGGGATATTTAATGATTAATCCTTCGCGGACTGATACTGTCTCATATCATCTCAATCCAGGAACTAATCATAGGGACCTCTCTTCATTTATATATCTAAGGTGATCTAATCACAAATGATGAGAGTGCAATTTCCTTGTTACATAGTTAATTTGCTACAACAACACAATGATCTGTGCAAATAGTGACGCTATGGGTCATTTTGTCCAACAGTAATCACCCCAAAATAGCCCAATGACCGACCCTAATTCAATCCAAAACAGCCCCGAAATAGCTCAAAAAATCACCCCAAAATAGTTCAAAAAAGAGAAAATAGCGAGCGGAAACAGCGAGTGAAAACAAGAAAATAGTGAGTGAAAACAACAAGTGGAACAGCGAGTGAAAATCATAAAACAGCAAAACCAGCGAACCAATGAAAACAGCATAATAGCAAACCAGCGAAAGCATTGTGTGAAAATAGTGAACCGTGAAACAGCAGAATAGCGGACCAATAAAAACAGCAGAATGATGAAACCCTTCCGTTATGTCCCAACGCACTCCCGAAAGCGACTTAAAAGGTAAGACCTGAGGGCATGTCTTCATAGGACCAGGCGAATACTTTTAAATATTTATTATTATTCTCTCCAATTTTTTCCACTCATCAGAGGTAACCTCACTTGCATTAAAATTTCCTTGGGGTTTTCACATGTCCAAGATTAAATGCATCTTTCTTTTTTGGTGAGTGAATCTCTAATATGCGCCATGTCATGCGTTTATGATGCAGACTAACAGAAAAAGACTCCAACAAGTAAGCAAAATCAATGTCTTTATGATTATAAAAGTAGGATTACAATCAAATAGGTCAGGAAAATAAACATCTTCATCATTTACAGCCTTGCCTTCTTCCACCTCATTGCTTTCTTCGTACGTCAGATTCTCCAACTGCAATAGTTCTTCTTCCCATTTATCTTCCTCTTTTGTAACTTCCTCTGCCTGTGGTTCTTTGCCCATCACATCCTTGAAGATCTCGAATCCTGGTACTATGATCCCATTGACTTCTACGGGTTCAAGCTCTCAATGATATCATGTGACTTTCCTAAAGTATTCCATCAGCTTCATCCTTTTTTTATTGGTCTTCGGATCATTCCCATCGAATTCATACCCCAATCCTCTCTTAGTGGTCTGTCCCTTGACATCTAGCAGTGCTCTTATTCCCTGGCCTCTAGCACTCAAACATGTGCCCGGCTAATATTTCATTCTCTCCATGATTCTAGCCACTTTATGGTCCACCAATTTTTCGAAGTTTGCCACCACTTGGAACCTTGTGAAAGGCTGTATGTCTAAAGCAGCCACAACATTGTCCACTTCAGCCCAGATGGTGGCGACTTCCTCTCCATACGGGGACTTAATAACCTGGAGTAAGGTGGATGACACGCCCCCAAGTCTATGAAACCATGGCCTCCCCAATAACAAAGCAAATATAGCCCAGATGGTAGTGACAGTATAGCTTTAGGTCAAGGTGGAGTGGCATATGGTTTGGAAGTGGTTTAAGTTCTAAGGGTTTTATGAGTATTTGTCTCTTAAGCTTTTCAAACACCTTTGACAAAGGTCTACCAAAATTGGAGAATCGCTTGTTTCTGATGGCGGCGACCTCAGTAGGAGCTAGCTTGGTCCTTGAAGGCCCCCCAATGGTCTTTCTATTTTGATCGTAAAACTTTCTGTTCTCGGCTTCATGTTCCTCGATATCCATTACAGTTTCTCTTAACTGTCGAAAGTCGCTAATCATTGAGGTCATCCTTCTCAGCTTGTTATAAATGGAGGGCTTGATGCCCTTAATAATCATCTTAATCTGGTCCTTCTCCGAGGGCCGTGTCTGTATCTTCAAGAGCTGGCTTCTCCAGTGATCCATAAAATCTTTGAAGGCCTCTTCTAGCTTCAGTTTGGTATTTTCTAGGTCACGGAATGACAAGTCTATCTCCATGTCTGTGACATATAGGTTCAGAAAGGCCTCCGACATTCCCTCCAGTCATCCATTACCTTTTTCTCCAGGCCATGATACCATACTATGGGCGCCTCTTCCAGTGACATCCTGAACATCTTCTGCAGCTGATGCTTTGATAACCCACTGAACTCATCACTGAAATATATTATCGAAGATGGACCCTTGGATCTCTATTTCTGTTGACTTGGCCATGTCAGACATCTTAAACTGGGGAGGCAGTTGTTCTTCGAAAGTCATCGCATCATAGTCGAATAAATCTTCAGGATTTCCCATCATCTTGCGGGTAAATGACTCTACTTGTTCTCTGAGTTTCTGTAACTCTGCCTGAGGCCCGATTATCTTTCCCGCGGCATACTAAGCCATGTCATCATAAAAAACATGGATTTCTTCGCTCACCCTATTCGGGGGCTCCTCACGCCTTCCATCCTCGTTGTTTTTTGTTCCCACTGTGTGGGGTACTGTCAGATTGGCCATAGCATTGGTCAAAGCTTGTAGTTTCTCGGTAATTTTAGTGATATGGTCTCCAATTGATCCATGCGGGAACCTTAACTATCTGACTCATCCATGCTGGTTACCTCTTCTTGACAAGTTTTCCTCTTCTCTAACCCTACTGATATCTATAATGGCAATTAAGACAATGGGTTAGCATGATGCGTGTATGCATGAGATGCATGAGATACATGATATGCATGTGGTTATCAAAACAGCATATACCATTTCGACCTTATTCCTTCGACACTCGTGGTAAGTCCATTTCTGCCCTAGGTATGACTCATTTTATTCACCAATGTGGGGTACATAAAATTTTTCTCTCCTACGCTACAGGGGTGAACCTTGGCTACCTCAGTCCCTCATCAACAGTAAAAGACAAAGACCACCCATTTACAATATTGACTAAGCCTATTATGGGGATCATGCCATTGTCTAGAAATGACGAATTGGGCCCCCGGTAATCACGGTTGTGGCGGGGATAGACTTGGAGATATCCAAAAGTATACAAATATGCATAACAAGGCGTACCCTTCCTGGATGAAAGCTAGTGCAATATCGGACTCATGCATCTGGCATATTCGGATCATGTTTGGACCTTCTAAGCCCATCAAGGTTTTCATAGAAGTTGGCCCATTATCATTTTAAAGCGTTCAATCAGATTATCATGGGTGTAAACTTGTCTCAGTTGAAAAGGCCCAACAGGTTTACACTTTTGCGATAAGGTGGCTAAATAACTTCAAATGGTATGGGGCCCAAACACAAGGTGGTCCATCATCAATTTGAAAACTTTTGGCCCAATCATCATAAGATACAAACTTGTCCCAGTTTAAGTGGCCCAACAAGTTCGTATCTTATGGCGAGATGCCCAAATGGATCCAAATGATAATGGGCCCAAAACAAGCATTGGGGTAGCTTCTATAGGACACATAACTATGGTTCATATGTGGGCTTACAAGGGTATGGATAAGGCTCTCATCGGCGAAGGGTTGCACACAATTAGGTCTCCCAAATCAAGGGTTCGAGCGACCAAGTGAGCACACCTTTTTTATACCCTAGGGTACGTGCAACGAGTGATGTTATCATCACATAACGATCTCCTGCCTTGAGTGAAAACGACTTCATGATACATGACGCCATCGATTGTTAGAAGGGTATGCAAAATATATGAGACTTGGTTAACTAAAGCCAAAGCCACAGACACTACAAGGCATTGTTTCGGGGCCGATTCTCTAGCCTCAGTGGAGTCACCATCTGTAGGATTGAAGCGGGGTTTTACCGCTATGCCTATGATGCTCGGCGACCACGACATTGTTGGGCTCGCAGCCCTTAGAGAGTACGAATTACCCTGCGGGGGACTAAACCGGAGAATAAATGAGTCGCCACCCAGTGTGAACTGGGAAATATTTAACGCCGCACTCAACCACTCGCAAGGGAAGACCTCAAACCATTGGGTCGGAATGGTCTCTTACTTATGCCAGTATAATGGAAGGGTTCACACAATGGATATAGCCAAGTCTTAATTCAATTCACGCATAAAGCGAATAAAAATGTAATAACATACCTAACCAAAATAATATCACAATAACATAGTTCCAAAAGCATATTAAATTAAGAAGTACAAGATGCGAAAAGGAAAATTATAATAAACAATCTAAAGCAGGAAAAATGTTAATAAATAAATAGCAAACAAAAAAAGGGCTAATCTGTTGGATAATATGACCCATAGCGTCACTTTTGCACAGATCATTGTGTTGTTGTAGCAAATTAAAACTAGGTAACAAGGAAATTGCACTCTCGTCATTTTGTGATTAGATCACCTTAGATATATAAATGAAGAGAGGTCCCTATGATTAGTTCTGGATTGAGATGATATGAGACAGTATCAGTCCACGAAGGATAATCATTAAATATCCCTAGCCGTAGTATTATCGAGACTGGACATCGATAATGCGGAATAGGCTGTATTGCACTTGTGCGCGTTGTGAGGGCACAACGGCATAGTTCTCATATATAGTATTGGATACTTGTGCAAGTGTGATAGGAGGTCGTGTTTCACCATGGTACGGGAAACAGCTTCGCTCTGATACCATTGTTGGTTATTCTAAGTCCCAAGATCAAATCAAGACATGAAATAATGTGTGAACACACCAACGGAGGTAGCGGAATACTCACATGATCGGTTATGTCGATTTGGAGACGATTCAAGCCCAAAAAAACGCACTGCCTTGATCTCACCACTGCAACAGTCCACTGTCCTACAAAACAAAATTCGGGTCTCAAAACGAAGCTCCGAGCTTCGTCCGATGGATCCGGCTCATGGGGGAACCTCCCTACCACCTTCGCAAGACTCGTAGTGTGCTAGCACTTGCGGTTTTCACCATGAAAACCAACCCTTGCTTCCCTTATTCAAGCCAAACTGGTTCAAAACCAGTGAGCAATTTGCATGAGAGAGGAGAGAATTTTGAGAGAGATGAAATTGTGTTAAGTTGAGAAAAATGATTACCAAAAATCAATTTATATTTATGCCATAATATTATTAAATTAATAATAAATTTATGACACAAAAAATGCAATGGCTTAGAGTGTCAAACACTCCATTTCCATGCAATAACATTGAGTGCATTGTACACTATCAACATGCAATGCATTAGAATAAAATAATGCATAAAATGACATGTGGTCATGTGGGCCCCTCACGTTTCAAATGAAAGTGGCCAAATGAAGTGGGCCCACGTGCACTCACGCGTTCGGGTTCGATATTTCCGAAATACCGAGCTTACGTCGCGACGTTAATCAATCGAATTAAATAAATAATTGCGCCTGGCGAAATTATTATTTACGTCGCTAACGAATTAATTCTAAATTAACTCGTTTGCCCGAATTAAAATCTAATTTTAATTCGCGGCGAAATCTAATTTCATTTAATATATCGAATATATTAATTCATCGATCAATTCCAATTAATCGTTCTCTCTCTTTTAGACGACATTTTATCCCGGATAAAAATCTCCGTTATTAATCCTAGATTAATTTTCTCTCTCTTCTATTATAATCCCAGATTATTCAAGAGTGCGAGTTGTGCGTCATCGGTGGATTTCGGGAGAGCGACCCATGAGATCCCCGGATAATCTGGCGTAAATACGGTCGTCGGAGTATCCGAATCACGTACGTACCAAGTACTACGTTCTAACGATTTACGAGACAAGGTCGACTCCTAGCAAAGCACCAAGTCTTCCCAAGTTTCTCCGGACATTCATCAAAGAATATTAAGATCTGTATCAAGCGTAGTATACAATTGTATTGTGATATCGGTCCAGTATCAGATAGTCACGTGCTAGGGCTGAGGCTGGATAATGTGTCTGCCCCGTCTGAAACACATATCGGATATCTGGTAACTAGTCTCTATAATCGGATATTCATGACCTGGTCATAATATCACGATTGGATGCGCATCACTTAAGAGCACTAATACCGTATCCTGCGTGACATCATCTCCATTATGACTGGAGTGACACTTCCGTCTTGACATCACATCCAATACACTACGATTCCTGATAAACCCAGAAGAGGTGAACACAGAACCAGTTAAGATCCCCCACCACCAAAACCAAAGTTTACACGATTGTCGTAAGTATTAGCGATGTAATCTCAGGTTAAGACTATACACACCTACCTTGATTTCGGCCTCCCATAGACACCTAGTCATAATACCAATGGGATGCCATTGTTGCAAGCATGAAATTTGTAGGGTTTAAAATTTGGGTAAATGTGATTTGAGCATGATTTGAATAAATTTCTTGTTTGAGTATGCTTATAACATGTTTAAATTCATTTTGGTTGGACTAATTTGATGAAAAATGATTTGGAATTATTTTCCCCAAAATTAATGCCTTGGCCGAATGGTTTGTGATTTTTTTTGGATCTTGGATTTTTTGATTTTTTGATTCATTTGATGAGTTAGAATCGATTAGGTTGATGTTAATTTGAATCGAATTGGATTGGATTTCGAATTGGACAAAAACCCCAAATTCCTTACCATGGCCGAATTGGTGTAATGCCCTAATGTCTTGGTGTTTTTGATTTTGTGACATTGGATGTGTATAAAATCAAATCGGATGGTGATTTAATGTCGATTGTAGGTTCGATTGGATCGAAACCAAATCGGACACAAAATCCCTCATTGGCCGAGAGCATTGAAGCATGTTTATGGGTTTGATTTTTCATTATGTGTGTTTGACATATGATAATGAATTAAGCATGATTAATTGGACTAATTTGATGCTTCGGAAATATCAATTTAGGTTATTAATCATCGTAATACACTTTGGTAATTAAATTGCGTAATTGGATTAGTGTAATTTAATTATTTAGGCTTAAATTGGATTTGGGCTTGAATTGTTGTAATTGGGCCTATTGGGCTTGATTTATCAAGTTTGGTTTAGGCCAAGTGGATCGGATCCAATTGGGCCCAAAACCTTAACCATAAAGCCCAATTGCGACTAATGAACCTTTAATGTTTAATTGGGCCTAATGGGCCGAAATTGATTTCTAAGGCATTTTGGGTGATTCCACTATTGGGCTTTGGTTGCCGAAGCCCATGCCTAAAGAAATTAATTGAAGCCCATTAAACTTAAATTAAATTGACGTTGGACGTTAATCGGACTTTGAGTCCCGACGCGATTGAATTTGGAATTAAATCATAAAAGGTTTATTAATATAAAGTGTAATATTTTATTTGGAATTGAATAATGAATTAGTATTAAATACATGTTAAATTTGATTTAATGATGTAGTTTAATTAATTCATGAATTCGTACTTTGAGTACTTATTCGCAAAAACGAGTTTGACTCGATCAAAATCAAATCGTTGTTTGAACGTTGGATGATCACTTAATTATCAGATTAATTAATTGATTAGATTGATTGATAGCATGCTTATGTGTGTGAATACGTGGTTGTGTTGAATGAATAATGTATATCGGATGGATATTAGTCGGGTGGGCAATTTTAGAAATTGTTGTAATAATTCGATTTATTAAATTGGACCTGCGTGTCCAGCCTTATCACCTTCTTTCTCTTTGTATTCTCTTCTCACCTACTCCCCTCTATGTATATGAGGTTTCTTTAGAAGTGTAGTGTAACGGGTAGAAAGTAGTACAAGTGCTAGCTTGAGTGAGAAAGGGAGAGATTTGATCTAGGATCAATGTGTTAAGTATCCATCCGCATATCATTATTATTTTATTTCATACTCGCTTTATTATGTATTTAGAATGCATGCTTAAGGGTGTATGATGATGAGACCTTAACAAGATATTAAATTGGTAGCCAATTTGCACGCGAAAATCCCTCAATCTATATTAAGCAAATATCCTTCCATTGAATGATTCTTGTTCAAGATCCGAAGTTGGCATTGGTTTGTTTTTGACCAAAGTCAAGACCTTTGTCAATCAAAGATGTACTTGAACCATGAGAGTTTTGTTGCATATCGGTGTCTTGTCCAAATCGTGATTTTTATTGGCCAAAGTCAGATCACTTTTTGTCCAATGACATTGATTACGAAACTTTCCTCGTCAATGGGTCCCGCTTAACTGGAATAATTAGGTTTGTGGTTGGCCAAAGCCAAGGCCTAAATGATTCAGAGGATAGGGTTAGGAAAATGTAATGGATACATTGACATTATACATATGTTTCGGACATGGATGTCCACCTAACCGGATCTAGGAATTGGATGAGATCCAATTGATCTGAGAGATCTACCTAGTAAATAGCATACAGCTTTTTTTTGGCCAAAGTCAGGGTTGTGTGTTATTTAATAGGATCCTAGCCCCACTAGGAAACACGGTTTCCCGAGTACTCCACAGAGGGTTAGAGGCTCGACGAAAAATAGTGGGAGGCAAGTATTGAATTTGCAACATTCGTTCAATTACTCGCTAAACACGCTCATTTATATTTACTCGTCATATTAATCAAAAGTATTAGTCGGACTAATATTTTATGTTGTTTTAATAATATATATAGTTGGACTTTATAACAACTCATTCAATTTATAGTTGATTTTATAATTGGATTATAGTAATCAATATAATTGAATTAAAAATTATAGTTGATTTTATAATTGGATTATAGAGATCAATATAATTGAATTAAAAATTATAGTTGATTTTATAATTGGATTATAGTAATCAATATAATTAAATTAAAATGATAGTTGATTTTATAATGGGATTATAGTAATCAATATTAAATTAGAGTTGATTAAAATTGATTATTGTAATCATTATAATAAATAGTACCTTTATTAAAATTGATTAAATAGTTGGACTATTGAAATCATGAAAGAATTGAAGGTTGAATATTTAAAATATATAATCCTTGGATTAAATGTTTTTAACTGATTTAATTTTCAATTGGGAATTAATAATAGTTAATTTAATTTGATAAAATAACTTATTATGACTAAGCCCATTATTAAGCAAATAGTAGAGCATAAAGTCTTTGGAAGATTTATGTGATGATGACTTTAGTGCTTAATTAATATACTTATAATAAATCTATCTTTAGATTTAAAAGTATTAAAATTGCAATTAAATGACTATTCTAGTGGAGAAAAGTCAAAGTTTGCAATTGGGCATGTAGCACAAGGTGCACATCGTTTCGATATTCCGAAACCCAAGGCTTTCCCAAAGGTTTGTGAAATATTGAAAAGGAGAATTGACATATCCCAAAGTGACTACCATTTGGATATGGAAGACACGAAGGAATTAAAGAAGGGCGAGGCTCTAACTTTAAAATATTTGTCAAAGTTATGTTCACTACTAGTATTAAAATTGGATTTTAAATACTTAGTGTGGTACATAAAATATATGTATTGACGTTCAGAATCCGCTGTGAGCTGGATACTGGCTTCAAGCCGAGATTTCTCTCTGCGAATTGGAAACGGGACGAAAGTCGCTGTTTCGACCGTAGATACCTAAGTTTAGGAACTACCCTTTGGGTATGTACTTAAATTAGGAATGTTATAATGTAACTAGTTTATCTAGAGACATTATCTCTATATCAGTGTTTTAATCCATTGCGGATAAAACCTTTATATTCTAGAACACTAAAGTGTTTCAATATATAAAGATGATACTGAGATAAATACATTGGATGTAAATAACAGAATTTATATTTTGAATATAAGAAAAATCTCAAACATATAAAATGACAAATAAATAGCTCAAATTGATTTGATCAATGGAGACTTATGTGTGGCATTGTTGTCTGGGACACAATTAAAGAAGACTCGTATATCCACACCTTTTAAGAGTGGGTACTAGGACTGATTTGACTATTCAAATAAGGTCTACGAATCTAGTTTATTAGGTTAAATACCTAAAATACTATTTACTTGGTAATAGTAAAATGGCCACCGATCTGTTAGCCCTATTCATGGTGAAGTAAGTGGGCCCATATCTAGCTAGGCTAGATGTAACATGAATATTTCGTGACCTTAACGATGTGACATCACGTTGTGGTCATGTGTTTCTTTTGAAGAACACAGATCGGAAACTTTAGAGTTTCGACACGAAGTAGACAAACAGATCGGCTATAGTGTTATTCCGCCACGGTAATACCGTAATGGAAAATACTTAAGCAGTAAGTTTCATACGTACATGAAAGAGTACGGTATTCTTTCATATGAGGACTCCTCCCGAGACACGTCAGTTAGACGGTGTGTCCGAACCAAAAACCGAATTTTTGTTGGACATGATAAGGTTTATCACGAGTCGCTCTGAGCTACTGTTTCCTTCAACAGGATATGTATTAACAGTGCAAACTTATTTAGAATAAGGTTCCATGTAATCTGTTTGACAGATATCATATAGGATATGAACAGGGAAGAAACGAGGTTTCTCATTCCTGATAATTTGGGTATGCCAGGCATAGCTTTTGGATGATACCAAACTAAGGACCCAAATTGGATAAGTCCCAATATAGGTTATCCTAAGGGAAACCTTAAATATAGTAATCTTTAAATCCCACATGAGAACAATGTAATTGTTGCTCACCATGCGGTTTTCCTGAGAGGAATACCGATATGCAGTGGTCAGTGGGAGGATAGTGATACTCGATGAAAAATCGGAGTGATACTGTTCTAAGCACGAAGTCCGTAATGGAACACAAATAGTTCATCTATGATGAAACTATACCATTAATCTTCAAATACACAGAACTTCGTAGATCGGATAGAGTCAGAAAACAACCTAAGGTATGTGTTTCTGATCTCACCCCATAAAGATGTCAATCTTATGGAGGTGTACCATCCGACTACGTTACGAGGAAGTGATACGAGGTATCGACTCCCTGTTATGGCAAAGTGCCATGAGTCCGAAATGGATTCCATGTATGACAACTATGTTTGGATACTAGTTGTTGTACCACAAGGCGTTGTGCCTATTGGTACTATAAATGTCTTCAAGGAAGACATACATGGAAGGCAACATACCAACGTGCAAAGCTATGCTTTCGACGAAAAGGTATCGTTATCAACATTATGTTAATAACGGTTCAACCTTTTACCTGTTGCCATGGTAAATCCATTTTGAGGATGCTTGAAAATAACTGTATATTTCATTTATGAAATGTGTCAGTTATAGATCAAAAATCGCTTTCCTGAAAAGGAAACCTTTTGGAGGATGTTTACAACATCCTGACGATTTTGTATAACCGACAAACAAGGTTTGCGGGTTATTCGATCCATGTTTGGATCAATGCAAGCATAAGGTTCTTGGAACTGACGTTTTGAAATAATCATAATGGTTATGATTTAACTCAAAACGAAATAATTCTTGTGTATAAAGGAGGTTAGTGGGAGAGCGCACTGACAGTGAAATTCCCATAAAGCTATTGTTGAAAGCTTGACTTTCAATAGAAATTATCCGTAGAATTCTGGGGAGTAACAACCTTTATTAGAGGAATAAAGATCTACTGGGATAGATTTGGAGTTGTTAACACTCTCTGGGAAATTATACATTTAAAATGTACTTGATAGGATGTCTCATACGCTTCTTCGAGCATATGGAGTCACGATCAGGTCAATCCAAGTGATAGTCACTGGATTGAAGTTAAGAACATCTGTTAGTATCTCTGAGAACTAAAGATGCTGTCTTAAACTATGGAGAAAGAGAACTTGAAGTGACTGGGATCACCATTGCAAGTTTCCAAACAATTAAATACTGCGGTACTATAAAGTTTGAACAACGGGACAGTGAGCTGGAAATCTTCCAAGCAAGATAACTGTTGCCGAATAAACAACAAATGCGGATTATTGCTGCAGCTGAGGCAGCAATAGAAGTCTTTTGGATTGAAATAAATCTAATTAGATTAGATATAGTTCTGTTAGCAGCTGAGCTAGGCGTCAGCATAGGCTAAGGAATTAAAGGTCTCATCGACGATCCAGATATATACTTCTATATCATCTGATTCGTTCGGATCATACATCGTGGCGATGTGATGATCGTGTAAATTGCGTCAAACGATAATCGAACAAATCCGCTGACGAAAACCTTTCCTCAGCAATTTGAGCGAACCTTACATAGTTCGGGTGTTAGATACTCGAGTGACTGGCTATATGCCAAGTGGGAGATTGTTGGATAATATGACCCATAGCGTCACTATTTGCACAGATCATTGTGTTGTTGTAGCAAATTAACTATGTAACAAGGAAATTGCACTCTCGTCATTTTGTGATTAGATCACCTTAGATATATAAATGAAGAGAGATCTCTATGATTAGTTCCTGGATTGAGATGATATGAGATAGTATCAGTCGACGAAGGATTAATCATTAAACCCTAGCCGTAGTATTATCGAGACTGGACATCGATAATGCGGAATAGGCTAGTATTGCACTTGTGCGCGTTGTGAGGCACAACGGCATAGTTCTCATATATATAAGTATTGGATACTTGTGCAAGTGCGATATGAGGTCGTGTTTCACCGATGGTACGGGAAACAGCTTCGCTCTTTAGACCCTTTGGAATCCCATTGGTATTATGACTAGGTGTCTATGGGAGGCCGAAATCAAGGTAGGTGTGTATAGTCTTAACCTGAGACTTACATCGCTAATACTTACGACAATCGGTAAACTTTGGTTTTGGTGGTGGGGGATCTTAACTGGTTCTGTGTTCACCTCTTCTGGGTTTATCAGGAATCGTAGTGTATTGGATGTGATGTCGAGACGGAAGTATCATCCAGTCATAGTGGAGATGATGTCACACAGGATACGGTATTAGTGCTCTTAAGTGATGCGCATCCAATCGTGATATTATGACCAGGTCATGAATATCCGATTGTAGAGACTAGTTACCAGATATCCGATATGTGTTTCGGACGGGGCAGACACTTATCCAGCCCCAGCCCTAGCACGTGACTATCCGATACTAGGCCGATACGCACAATACATTATTATACTACGCTTGATACAGATCTTTGATATTCTTTGATGAATATTTCCGGAGAACTTGGGAAGACTTGGTGCTTTGCTAGGAGTCGACCTTGTCTCGTAAATCGGTAGAACGTAGTACTTGGTACGTACGAGATTCGGATACTCCGACGACCGTATTTACTGCCAGATTATCCGGGGATCTCATGGGTCGCTTCCCGATAATCCACCGATGACGCACAACTCGCACTCTTGAATAATCTGGGATTATAATAGAAGAGAGAGAAAATTAATCTAGGATTAATAACGGAGATATTTTATCCGGGATAAAATGTCGTCTAAAAGAGAGAGAACGATTAATTTGGAATTGATCGATGAATTAATATATTCGATATATTAAATGAAATTAGATTTCGACGCGGAATTAAAATTAGATTTTAATTCGGGCAAACGAGTTAATTAGAATTAATTCGTTAGCGACGTAAATAATAATTTCGCCAGGCGCAATTATTTATTTATTTAAA
The DNA here is from genome assembly GCA_019454045.1 of Zanthoxylum bungeanum. Taxonomy (NCBI): domain Eukaryota; kingdom Viridiplantae; phylum Streptophyta; class Magnoliopsida; order Sapindales; family Rutaceae; genus Zanthoxylum; species Zanthoxylum bungeanum. The sequence goes on from SKCR01045123.1 coordinate 32,597, forward strand.
ATTAATAATAACGTCGCGACGTAAGCTCGGTATTTCAGAAATATCGAACCCGAACGCGTGAGTGGACGTGGGCCCACTTTCATTTGGAAACGTGTGGGGCCCACATGACACATGTCATTTTATGCATTATTTTATTCTAATGCATTGCATGTTGATAGTGTACAATGCACTCAATGTTATTGCATGGAAATTGAGTGTTTGACACTCTAAGCCATTGCATGTTTTGTGTCATAAATTTATTATTAATTTAATAAATATTATGGCATAAATATAAATTGATTTTTGGTAAATCATTTTTTCAACTTAACACAATTTCATCTCTCTCAAAATTCTCTCCTCTCTCACGCAAATTGCTCACTGGTTTTGAACCAGTTTGGGCGTGAATAAGGGAAGCAAGGGTTGGGTTTTCATGGTGAAAACCGCAAGTGCTAGCTCGGAGTTTCGTTTTGAGAGCCGAAATTCTGTTTTGTAGGACAGTGGACTGTTGCAGTGGTGAGATCAAGGCAGTGCGTTTTTGGGCTTGAATCATCTCCAAATCGACATAACCGATCAATGTGAGTATTCCGCTACCTCCGTTGGTGTGTTCACACATTATTTCATGTCTTGATTTGATCTTGGGACCTTAGAATAAACCAACATAATCACGCATAGACGAGTATTTCCCAAGTGGCACGTGGAGTTGTATCTGATGAGTGGTATTTCTATCACTTTCCCACTCATTTAACCTAATATTTTGTATAGTTTCTTGAGTCTTATGAATATTTTGATGTGTTTTGTGTTATTTTGTAGATAAATAAAGTTTCAGGACATTCTGGAGGTGATTTGGGGCAAAACAGTGAAAATTGGACGAAAAGGGCATTTATGGTAATTTCCCGCGTCGCGACGCCCAGCATGCGCAGAATCTGCTAACGTGCGCCGGGTCAACGTGTCAAAATTTGAGAAGTTTGACTTTGCTAACATGCGCCGTGCCACGTGTCACCATCATAGCCGATCTGCTAACATGCACCGTGACACGTGTCATCATCCTATGGTGCCGACAATTACTCTTTCCACGTGTTCCACGTGTCATCCTACGTGTCGCCACGTCATCCGGTCAACGAGTCAACTATTCCACGCGTCTTGCCACGTCATCATCCACGTCAGCAGGTCAACCGAGTCAACATGCCATGTCATCATCATCCAATCACGCCGTGACACGTGTCGCAATCTTATGGTGACGACAATTGATCTCAGCCGCCTTGCCACGTCATCGCCACGTCAGCATAATAATTGAGCTCTTAGCCGCCTCGCCACGTGTCGCTTTATCTTCTTATCCCAATCGCCACATGTCAAGCTGTCATTTGGCCACGCCTCACTGTACCAGCGTCGCGACGCTGAAGCCCTTGGCGTCGCGACGCCAGAAGCTTATCCGCGCCTATAAATTGAGCTCGAGATTTCAGATTTCTTTGCACATCTCCCTCCCATTTCTTTGATGTAAATAGGGAGTTCTTCTCTCTCTAAGTTTCTTTTAATTTTTAGTTTTTAGTTTTGTAATAATTTTAATTACTTTTTGTAATAATAGTAATTTACTTTCCTTACTTTTTACAGTTTTTACTAGGGATGTAATAATAGTTTTTGTAACCGCGAAGATAAGATTAGCTTCATTAGGGATGGCTTGAGTAAGGAGTCTTTGGATGACATATCTAAAACTCTTGAGACGCATCCTAGTGGATATTTGTATCATGAAATTCGCATGTTATATGCACAATTCCAAAAGGAAAGACAACTGTTAAGTCTCGGGAATCTGACTCAAAAAGACCCTGTTTGCGAATTTATAAGAAAATTGGATGGGAAGCTTGTCCCTGATGCATAGACGTCAATCAAGCCGTTACTTTTCTTGTAAATATTATATCTCTTTGTCTTTTCTTAATAATTGTGATTTGTTTTGTTGTTTTATTTTAATTTTCTCCGACAGGATCCAGACCTTGTGCTATTAATCGTCCTCTGGAAGATACTTGTGCTATTTTTACTCACCCTTTTCAGGTACTATAAATTCAGCCCGTCATTGCACTTTGGAAGGCATCCTGATTTGAGAAAGAAATACATAAATAAAAAAATGGAAGCCACTTCCAGAAGACGAGTTGAAAACATCTGTGTGTTCTGCGGTACTAGTATTGGTACTAAGCCACAATACGTAGAGGCAGCACAGGAATTGGGTCGAGTCTTAGCAGCAAGGAATATGCACTTAATATATGGCGGAGGAAATCTTAGACTTATGGGGATCGTTTCAAAGGCTGTACAGGAATGAGGCAGTCACGTTTTGGGAATCATCCCAAAACCTTTGGTAGAGGCAAATCTTATTGGATCATCAAACGGAGAGGAACTGATCGTGCCAGGTATGTCTGAACGACTGGTAGAAATGATTAATCGTGCTGATGCTTTTATCGCTTTGCCAGGTGGCTTGGGCACATTGGAGGAAATTTTTATAGTTCTATCTTGGGCGAACCTAAACATACACCAGAAACCGCTTGGACTGTTTAATGTTGATGGATTTTATGATTTTCTTTGTGTGTTTCTTGATGATACCCGGAGAAATGGGTTTGTGTCAAAACCTTTAAAAGAACTCCTCTTTACTACCAGAACTGCTCCGGATCTAATAGACCAACTCATAGCCTATGAACCACGAGTTGACCCTATCCTTTCAAAGATAAATTGGTCTGAGGACGATCGTGGTAAGAGGCGTCGGATTAATCTGGATCTTAACTTTTAATTTCCTGTAGATTTTCAGCTAACCAGGTACGACCTTCTTAACTCTCCTTTTACTCTTTAAGACATTGGGGACAATGTCTCATTTAGGTTTGGGGGAGGGAATTAATTGATAAGTACTTTGTTTTTTTTAGTTTGTGTGTTGTTTTTAATTTTAGGCCAAAATTTTTCGAAATTAAAAAAAAAATTGAAATTTTTTCAAAAAATTACAAAAATATTTTGTGTTTTTGTGTTTTTATTTTGACTAAAAAGGTGAAATTGGTAAGAGATAGCTGAGTAATGAGTTTCCACTCCTGAGACGTATCTCAAACCATTTATTTCGGAACAAGTTAATTTTTGTTTATTTCATTTTGAATTATTTAATTTGTGAATTCTCCTTAAAACGGACTAAAATGGATCTTCATATGCTCAGTTGACAGATATTATCAACATATATAGTAACATACGGACATGAGCTAAAATTGAAAAGTTTGTAATATTCAGTGCTCTAGTTTAATTGGAGGAAACATCTCAAAAAGTAATGGAGTAAAAAAAAAAACGTCTGAGATCCGAGTTATTAAGTCTGTAAGGGTGTTTTAACACCTAGTGCCCTAAAACCAACTGGTTTGGGAGTCACTGGCCCAAAGCTCGCTACATGGATCAAAGATGCTGCAAAAAAATATATATATCTGAAATCTGAGTAATTAAGTCCGTAGGGGTGTCTTAACACCTGGTGCCCTAAAGCCAACTGGTTTGGGAGCCACCGACCCAACACTCGTTACATAGATGGAAGATATTGTATAAATAAAAAAAAAAATCAAAGAAAAAATCAGAAAAATCAGAAAAATTATTCCATTGCTACCAAAAGGTGTGTGAAATCTGATAGAACTTTAGGACAAAAATATTACTCTCTTATCAACTGCACTTATGACTGTTGTGGGCAAAAATGAGTTGATTATATATCTTGTTGATGTGTATATGAAGAATGGTAAAAATAATCGGAGAATTTACTTATTCAGTAATTTAGAATAAAATAAAACAACTAGTAACTTGGAGTAGAAGTTTCACCTGATTAGTCACTAACATATTTATTCTCTTTTCGCTTGTTTTTGCTTTTGTGTGCATTAGTTTCACTACCTTTTTACTTTTATAAAATGTTTGTGGGTTAGTATTGCTGTAAACCCTCACGAGTCTACAACTCGTCCACTAGGGACACCTAGGGGTTTAAAGGCTTGTTGCATACGCTAAATGCAACCGTGATTCCTACGAAAGTGGCTTAGTTAAATTTTATTTTAATGATTTTTATGTTATTTTTTATGTTTTGCTCAAGGACTAGCAAAATGTTAGGTTTGGGGGTGTTATGAGTGGTATTTCTATCACTATTTCCCACTCATTTAACCTAATATTTTGTATAGTTTCTTGAGTCTTATGAATATTTTGATGTGTTTTGTGTTATTTTGTAGATAAATAAAGTTTCAGGACATTCTGGAGGTGATTGGGCAAAACAGTGAAAATTGGACGAAAATGGCATTTTTGGTAATTTCCCGCGTCGCGACGCCCAGCACTTCAACGTCGCGACGCCCAGCATGCGCAGAATCTGCTAACGTGCGCGGGTCAACGTGTCAGAATTTAAGAAGTTTGACTTTGCTAACATGCGCCGTGCCACGTGTCACCATCACAGCCGATTTACTAACATGCGCCGTGACACGTGTCATCATCCTACGGTGCCGACAATTACTATTTCCACATGTGCCACGTGTCATCCTATGTGTCGCCACGTCATCCAGTCAACGAGTCAACTATTCCACGCGTCTTGCCACGTCATCATCCACGTCAGCAGGTCAACCGAGTCAACATGCCATGTCATCATCATCCAATCACGCCGTGACACGTGTCGCAATCTTATGGTGCCGACAATTGATCTCAGCCGCCTTGCCACGTCATCACCACGTCAGCATAATAATTGAGCTCTTAGCCGCTTCGCCACGTGTCGCCTTTTCTTCTTATCCCAATCGCCAAGTGTCAAGCTGTCATTGTGCCACGCCTCACTGTACCAGCGTCGCGACGCTGAAGCCCTTGGCATCGCGACGCCAGAAGCTTATCCGCGCCTATAAATTGACCTCGAGATTTCAGATTTCTTTGCACCTCTCCCTCCCATTTCTTTGATGTAAATAGAGAGTTCTTCTCTCTCTAAGTTTCTTTTAATTTTTAGTTTTGTAATAATTTTAAAGACTTTTTGTAATAATAGTAATTTACTTTCCTTACTTTTTATAGTTTTTACTATTCACATGAGGAGGTAACTTCCCCAACTAGGGTGAAAGGTAATTCTTTTACTATTGCTATTTAGATTAATCTCCCTTAAAAATAATATATTCACTATTTAAAACCTGACTAATCAAGGATACCGCTATATTGGTCGGTTGGTAATTTTATTTTAATCTGGTTTAAACCTGACTAATCAAGGATACCGCCAGATTGGTCAGTTGGTAATTTTATTTTGGTTCCGCCTTTATGGCTGGTTTATGGACACATATTACCGCCTTTATGGCTGGTTTATGGACACATATTACCGCCTTAATGGCTGGTTGGACTTAATTTGACTTAATCAGGATACCGCCAGATTGGTCGGTTGGTAATATTATCACAAGTTTATATATTATTTTATGGGAGATATCTAAATTAGTAGTAGTAAAAGTAATTCCTTTTACCTTAGCATTTTATTTTATTGTAATTTACCTTTCAGTATTTACTTTACTGCATTTTTACTTCAAGTCTTATATTTTCAAGTTTTTACCAGCCCTAGTTATGTGTTGTAACTAAATTAGTTATCTGGGGTTGTGATGACTTTTAATATCACCGGTTTATAAGGGGTTAAATTAAAGTTTGAGTGATATAAAGTTTTATTTATTGAGTCTTAATCTTAATGCTTTTTAATTAACTGGCCATTAATAAAATTGATTAGGTAACTTAAAATGAACTAGACATAGGGATTTTAAGTTTAAGACCTCAGACTCAATAGCCCACGATCTTCCTTGAGGATAGATAACCCTTTAATAGATTTCCTTACAGGATAGGAATATACCTGTCGGGCGGGAGTAGCCTTTATTGGAACTTAATCTTAATGAATCTAGGTAATTTGGTTGACATAGACATATGGTTCAATTGAATTATACTAGGTATTTGTAATTGACCATCGGAAGAGGCTTTTACATAATTTAGTGTTCCAGGTTAATAAATCAATATATTACCCAACTTTAAGATAATCACTTCATCTTTAAAATGGTATTAAAAGAAATAAAACCCTAGATAGTTTTTAATATTAATTTTCTTAAAACCTACTTTCGAACAATTTTATTTACTTGTCTTTAAATTTAGAATCGTCGCCATTTCAAATCAATTAAACAACCTGTTAGATACTAGTAATCATTTAACCTCATAAAATTAATAGCTTAGGTATTAAGTCCTCGTGGGATCGATACTTTTTATACTACTTGAACGATACGTACGCTTGCGTTATACGTGTGTGTTTACGCCGGTCAAGTTTTTGGCGCCGTTACCGGGGACTTATTTATCTTTTACTATTAGTTTAGGGGTTAGATACGTTACTTGTATCTAATTTCTTTTTACTTATTGTCATTGTTTTCTTGTGTTTCAGGTTCTTAGAAACTACATGAGACGAACCAGAAGCTTTGAACTCCGACCGCTTGACCCGGAAATTGAAAGAACCATCAGACAGTTGAGAAGGGAAAGGCGAGAAGGCCAAGAAGCTTTAGTCAACATAGAACCTGAACCTTTGAACGTTGCACCACCAATTCCCATTCGAGACAGAACCATTCATGTGGTTGACAGACTCATTTCTTGTATTGTACTTCCTCCATTACCAGCAAATGCAGGTGACATCAAAACATGCATTCAGGTGATTCAACAGTCAGTGCAGTTTGGGGGAAATGCAACTGAAGATCCTAATGCCCACATCAGCAACTTCCTGGAAGTTTGCGGTACTTTCAATTACAACCGAGCAGCTGAAGAAGAAATGAGACTGCGAGTTTTTCCATACTCCTTGAAGGACAGAGCTAAAGCTTGGCTACATTCACTACCAGCAGGTTCTATCACAACTTGGAACACTCTAGCCACCAAATTCCTTGCAAAATACTTTCCACCAGCCAGAACTGCAAAGTTAAGGAATGACATCACATCCTTCGTGCAACAAGATTCAGAATCCCTTTGCGAATCTTGGGAAAGATTCAAAGATTTACTCCGGAAATGTCCTCATCATGAGATCGCAAAGTGGCTACAAGTTCAGACCTTCTACAATGGACTTTCTGGAATAATGAGAACCACAATCGATGCTGCTGCTGGAGGAGCCTTGATGGCAAAAGGAGAAGATCAAGCCTGGGACCTAATCGAAGAAATGGCCAACAACAATTCTTTATAGCCAACAGAAAGGAGCATGATCCAAAGAATTGCAGGAATTTATGAAAGTGGAGCCAATACAGCAGTCAACGCAAAGCTAGATCAGATATGCAAATTTATGGAGACTCTTACCACTGGATCCACAAGTTCACCATATGGAGGAGCACCAGAGTCGAACCAACTTGAAGAAACGGTGAATTATGTCAGCAATTTCAACAGACAGGGGAACAATCCATATTCCAACACTTACAACCCAGGGTGGAGGAATCATCCTAATTTCGCCTGGAGCAACAATTCATGCCAACAGAAAAACTATCCACCACCTGAATTCCAGCAACAGAACAAAATCCAGGAGCAGGCAAATGAATCAGGAATAACACAAGTGTTGACCTACTTGAAAAAGATGGAAGCAAAACACGACTCTCAAGCAGCAAGATATGATGCTATATTTCAAAGCCATTCATCCTCTATCAAAGCACTAGAGAATCAAATCGGACAACTAGCCAATGCTCAGAGTTACAGACCGCCAGGTACCCTTCCTAGCAAAACAGAGCCAAATCCAAGGAACATGGGGAAGGAGCAATGTCATGCCATCATGTTAAAAAGCGGTACTGAAATCAACAAGGATGTTGGAGCCAAAACAGCTGCTGAGGAAGTTCCAAAAGAAACAAAGCAACAGATGGAGGAAAAAAAAGCAAAGGAAAAAGAACAGATCACTCCACCTCCACCTTTTCCTCAACGTCTTCAGAAGAACAAATTGGACAAGCAGTTTTCTCGGTTCCTGGAGATTTTTAAAAAGCTGCATATCAACATTCCATTTGCAGAACCATTGGAACAAATTCCCACCTATGCTAAATTCATGAAAGATATTCTTTCACGAAAATGGAGATTGGGAGATTACGAGACATAGCATTAACAGAAGAATGCAGTGCCATCATTCAGAGGAAACTTCCCCCGAAGTTGAAAGATCCTGGCAGTTTCACTGTTCCTTGCGTCATAGGAGAACATAACTTTGGTAAGGCTTTGTGTGATTTAGGTGCGAGTGTTAACTTGATGCCTTTCTCTATTTTCAGGAAATTACAGATTGGAGAAACAATGCCAACTTCAGTCTCTCTACAACTTGCTGATAGAAAACTCGTATTTCCAAGAGGCGTAGTTTAGAATGTGCTGGTCAAGGTTGACAAATTCATTTTCCAGCAGATTTTATTGTCCTTGATATGGAGGAAGACGCAGACATGCCAATCATCCTCGGGAGACCATTATTGGCTACAGGTCGAACCACTATTGATGTACAAAAAGGAGAACTAACTATGAGGGTACATGACCAAGAAGTAAAATTTAATGTTTTCAATGCCATGAATTTCCCAGATGATGAAAAGAATGAGGAATGTTTCAAACTCGATGTGATACACAGTACCATTCAGAACTCCAATGCAATGCAAAGTTCTACTGACAAACTTAAAACATGTCAATTGCCTGTGGAGCCTAAAGATAAAGCGTCTTTTGTACTGAAGAAGCCAATTCTTGCACTACAAGGAACAGAAAAGAAAAAGTTCCACCAGCTCAACGATTTGGAGGAATTTCACAATCAACCTTTTGAGGATGCCAAATTGTACAAAGAAAATGGCAAGAAAAGACATGATGAGAAGTTAGTGCGCATACAACTGGAACCAGGGCAGAAGGTACTGTTAAACAAATCAAGGGTGAAATTCTTCCCATGGAAGCCAAAATCACGGTGGTCAGGTCCATTTTTGATCACCAAAGTTTTACAAAAAAGAGCCTTTGAGATACATGATCTTGACGCTAACAAAACTTTCAAGGTTAAAAACAAATGTGTCAAGCACTACTGGGGAGAATCATTTGAGCGACAAAAAGAAAGTGTCACACTTTCAGATCCAGCTTAACGTTCGAGAAGTCAAGTCTAGCTGACGACTTTAAACTTAGCGCTAGCAGGGAGGCAACCCATGCAATTTTTGTATATAATGTGATTTGGTGTGATTTATTTTTGTGTGTTAATTTTTGCAGGTTTAGTCATTTCAATGGAAGAAGCTCTCGCAAATCTTCACATGCAATTTTCTTCTCTCCCTCAAAAATCTCTGATGAAAGTTTACAAAGCTCGCTCAGAACGAATGAGATTACTGATGATCAAAGGTATTCCTACTGACATTCGTTGGATTATTGAAGCACGGGTCCGATTGGCAGGTGAGTCTTCTGACTCTTTTATTTCACATCTGCCTGGTTTAGGAAAGAACACATATGTTAAAAAGAGAAGAGCCAAAAGAATGTGTGTTTGTTATAAATGTGCTCGCATATTTTGTAATACTCGTTGTCGTTATTTAGGAATGGTGCTGATAACCGCGAAGATAAGATTAGCTTCATTAGGGATGGCTTGAGTAAGGAGTCTTTGGATGACATATCTAAAACTCTTGAGACGCATCCTAGTGGATATGTGTATCATGAAATTCGCATGTTACATGCACAATTCCAAAAGGAAAGACAACTGTTAAGTCTCGGGAATCTGACTCAAAAAGACCCTGTTTGCCAATTTATAAGAAAATTGGATGGGAAGCTTGTCCCTGATGCATAGACGTCAATCAAGCCGTTACTTTTCTTGTAAATACTATATCTCTTTGTCTTTTCTTAATAATTTTGATTTGTTTTGTTGTTTTATTTTAATTTTCTCCGACAGGATCCAGACCTTGTGCTATTAATCGTCCTCTGGAAGATACTTGTGCTATTTTTACTCACCCTTTTCAGGTACTATAAATTCAGCCCGTCATTCCACTTTGGAAGGCATCCTAATTTGTGAAAGAAATACATAAATAAAAAAATGGAAGCCACTTACAGAAGACGAGTTGAAAACATCTGTGTGTTCTGCGGTACTAGTATTGGTACTAAGCCACAATACGTAGAGGCATCACAAGAATTGGGTTGAGTCTTAGCAGCAAGGAATATGCACTTAATTTATGGCGGAGGAAATCTTAGACTTATGGGGATCGTTTCAAAGGCTGTACAGGAATGAGGCAGTCACGTTTTGGGAATCATCCCAAAACCTTTGGTAGAGGCAAATCTTATTGGATCATCAAACGGAGAGGAACTGATCGTGCCAGGTATGTCTGAACGACTGGTAGAAATGATTAATCGTGCTGATGCTTTTATCGCTTTGCCAGGTGGCTTGGGCACATTGGAGGAAATTTTTATAGTTCTATCTTGGGTGAACCTAAACATACACCCGAAACCGCTTGGACTGTTTAATGTTGATGGATTTTTTGATTTTCTTTGTGTGTTTCTTGATGATACCGGAGAAATGGGTTTGTGTCAAAACCTTTAAAAGAACTCCTCTTTACTGCCAGAACTGCTCCGGATCTAATAGACCAACTCATAGCCTATGAACCACGAGTTGACCCTATCCTTTCAAAGATAAATTGGTCTGAGGACGATCGTGGTAAGAGGCGTCGGATTAATCTAGATCTTAACCTTTAATTTCCTGTAGATTTTCAGCTAACCAGGTACGACCTTCTTAACTCTCCTTTTACTGTTTAAGACATTGGGGACAATGTCTCATTTAGGTTTGGGGGAGGGAATTAATTGATCAGTACTTGTTTTTTTTTGTTTGTGTGTTGTTTTTAATTTTAGGCCAAAATTTTTCGAAAAAAAAAAAAAAATTGAAAAATTTTCAAAAATTTTCAAAAATATTTTGTGTTTTTATTTTGACTAAAAAGGTGAAATTGGTAAGAGATAGCTGAGTAAGGAGTTTCCACTCCTGAGACGTATCTCAAACCATTTATTCGGAACAAGTTAATTTTTGTTTATTTCATTTTGAATTATTTAATTTGTGAATTCTCCTTAAAACGGACTAAAATGGATCTTCATATGCTCAATTGACAGATATTATCAACATATATAGTAACATACGGACATGAGCTAAAATTGAAAAGTTTGTAATATTCAGTGCTCTAGTTTAATTGGAGGAAACATCTCAAAAAGCAAGGAATGGAGTAAAAAAAAAAAAAAACGTCTGAGATCCGAGTTATTAAGTCTGTAAGGGTGTTTTAACACCTAGTGCCCTAAAACCAACTGGTTTGGGAGTCACTGGCCCAAAGCTCGCTACATGGATCAAGCAAGTGGGCCCATCCGTACAGGTCACGAAATATTCAAATCCATATCTAGCCTAGCTAGACATGGGCCCACTTGCTTCATTATGAAGTAGGGCTAACAGATCGGTGGCATTTACACTTTTACCAAGTAAATAGTGTTTTAGGCACTTTGCCCAAATAGACTAGATTCGTAGACTTTATTTGAATGGAATCAAATCAGTCCTAGTAGTACCCGCTCTTCAAAAGTGCGGATATACGATTCTGTTTAGTAGTGTCTCTGACAACTATGCCACAATTAAGTTTCTTAACTGATCAAATCAGTTTGAGCTATTTATTTGTCATGTTATATAATTGAGATATAATTTATATTCAAAATATAAATTCTGTTATTCACATCTAATGTGTTTATCTCAATATCATCTTTATATAATGAAACACTTTAGTGTTCTAGATATAAAGGTACACCCGCAGCGGGTTATACGCGATATAGAGATAATATTTCTAGTCAAACTAGCTACATTATAACAGTTTCTAAATTTAAGTACTAACCCGAAGGTAGTTCCTAAATTCAGATATCTACGGTTAAAACAGCGACTTTCGTCCCGTTTTCAATTCGCAGATAAATCTCAATTGAAGTCAGTATCATGTTCAAAATAGATTCTGAACATCAATATATATATTTTATGTACCACACTAAGTATCTAAAATCAATTTTAATACTTGCTGTGAACATAATTATGACAAACATAATGGATTAAGCACTTAAGTTATCATTACATGATCTTCCAAAGATTATGCTCTACTATTTGCTTAACTCCAGGCTTAGGCATAATACGTTATTTTATCAAATAAAATAAGTTATTATTTTTCCAGGACCATCCTGAAATTTATTCCCAATTTGAAAAATAAAACCGTTTAAATACATTTTTGCCCAAGATTATGTCTTAAACATTAATCTTTCATTTTTATATCTTGATTCTAATAGTCCAACTATATAATCAATGATTTGTGGTACTATTTATTATAATGATTATAATAGTCCAACTATATAATCAAATATAATCTAAATTAATTAACCTCAATTACATTGATTACTATAGTCCAACTATAAAATCAACTGTAAACTGAAATTAATTAATTCAAATATATTGATTAATATAATCCAATTATATATAATCAAATATAATACAGTCCAACTGTTTATAAAAACAAAAATTTAAATATTAGTCCAACTAACATTTAATCTAACGACGGAATAATTTGAATGAGCGCGTATGGCGAGTAATTGAACGAGTATTGCAAATTCAATTCTTGCCTCCCACTAATTTTCGGCGAGCCTCTAACCCTCTGTCGAGTACTCAGGAAACCGTTTTTCCTAGTGGGCTAGGATCCCGTTAAATATCACACAATCTTGACTTTGGCCAACAAATTGTATGATAATTAACTAGGTAGATCTCGAAGATCAATTGGATCCCATCCAATTCCTAGATCTAGTAGGCGGATATCCAAATCCTAAACATATATCTTATATATGCCAATACATCCAATGTATTACCTAACCTTTTTCCTCTGAATCAACTAAGCCTTGGCTTTGGCACAACAAACCTAGTGATCCCAGTCAAGTGTGACCCATTGACCATGGAAAGCTTCGTAATCAATGTCGATGGACAAGAAGTGGTCTTGACTTTGGCCAACAAACCACAACTTGGACAAGACACCGATATGGAACAAAGCTCTCGTGATTCAAACACATCTTCGACGGACAAAGGGCTTGACTTTGGCCAACAACCCAATGCCAATCTCGGATCTTGAGTGAGAATCACTCAATGGAAGGAAAAACACTTGATATTGAGCGATGGTTTTTCGCGTGCAATTGGCTACCAATTTATTATCTTTATTAAGGTCTCATCATCATACACCCTTAAACATGCATTCTAAACACATAATAAAGCGCATATGAAATAAAATAATAATGATATGCGGATGGATACTTTACATTGATCCTAGATCAAATCTCTCTCCAAAGCTAGCACATGTATTTACTTCTACCCGTTACACTACACTTCTAAAGAAACCTCATTTACATTGAGGGGAATAGGTGAGAAGAGAATACAAAGAGTATAGAGGTGATAAGGCTGGACACGCAGGTCCAATTAATAAATCAAATTTATTACAATTTCCAAAATTTTCCCACCCGATTAATATCCATCCGATATACATTATTCATGCATCGCAACCATGTATTCATACAAGCATGTTATCAATCAATCTAATCCAATTAATTAATCTGATAATTAGTGATCATCCAATGTTCAAACAACGATTTGATTTTTGCTCGAGTCAAACTCGTTTTGCGAATAAGTACTCAAAGTACGAATTCTTGAATTAAATTAAACTACATAATTAAATCCAATTTAATACGCATTTAATTCTAATTCACTATTTAATTCCAAATTAAATATTACACTTTTATTAACGAACCTTTACGACTTAAATTCCAAATTTAATCGCAACGGGTCTCAAAGTCCGATTAACATCTAATGTTTATTTAATTAAAGTCCAATGGACTTTTAATTAATTTCTATAAGGCGTGGACTTTTGGTCAACTCGGGTCAAACCGAACAACCAAAATCCAATCCGGGAGTTACCCCATAAGCCCAGAAATCAATTTTGGCCCATTAGGCCCAATTAAATAATTAAGGTCCATTAAGTCATAATTGGACTTTATGGATGCGGTTTTAGGCCCAATTGGATCCAACCAAATTTGCCTAAACTCAACTTTGTACAACAAAGCCCAAAAGCCCAATCACAACCTTAAAGGCCCAATTTCCAAAAATAAGCCCAATTAATTAACTTATAAAATTCTAAATTCCATAATTAATTAACCTAAGTGTAATACACAATTAACCACCCAATTAATATTTCTAAAACATCAATTAGCATACTTAATCATGCACTTTAACATTAAATAGTGTCCAACACAATTTATTAAAATCAAACCCAATTTACATGCTTTTGTTCTCGGCAATTAGGGGTTTTTCCAATCCGATTCGGTTTCAATCCAATCGAATCCACAATCATCATTTCCCAAATCAATTCAATTCATCCAATGAATTAAAATAAAAAAACACAATGAATTTCAAATTCAATTGAATTCGGCCAAGCCACTTTAATTTGGGAAAAATGTTCCAAATCAAAATTCAATCAAATTGAACTTTAAAACAACATTACCCAATTGTTTTAAGTCATCCAATGATCAAACAAACAAAATCACCAAGAAATTTAGGGTTCTTTAATTTCGGCCAACATAAGCAATTTGGGGAAATTTGTTCCAAACACAATTTCAACAAATTGATCCAATCAATCTTAAATTAAACATACTTTAAGCATTCTCATTCATCCAATTTCACAAAATATGCTCAAAATCAAGTTTACCCAAATTTGTCACTTTATTCCAACATAAAAAATTGGGGAAATTTGTTCCAAACATAATTTCTTCAAATTGATCCAATCAATCATAAATTCAACAACATTTAAGCATACTTAATCAATCAATTTAATCAAATCATGCTTCAATTGATTTTACCCAATTTGTCATGCCCAAAATTTAGGGAAAATTGAATCCAATCCAATTTCATGAAATTGATCATACACAACTTCAATTCAACCTCATTCAAGCATACTTCATCAAACAATTCAACAAATCATGCCTAAATCGAGTTTACCCAATTTTAACCCTAACTTTTTCATGCTTGATCAAAGCTCAAGATACCATTGTTGAGTTCTAATATAGGTCCCAAGATCATGAAATCAAGCATAAAAATGCATGAATACATCAAAGGAATAAGGCGGAAACATTACTCACATAGATCGGTTTTGTTGCGAAGAAGAACAAGACCATTTTCCTCCTTGTTGAAGCTCAGTTTGGCCTCCTTGAACAGCAGGGACTGCTCGGTTTTGGGCTGTGGTGGCTCCTCCAAAATCGGCCATTGAAGACCTCCATTGAAGCTCCAAGCTTCAAGCTCCAAAAATGGATTCCAAGCTCATAAATTCGTTTCCCTATCACCTATGTATAACCCAAGGTGTGTGCTAGCACTTAGATCTTGCAACAAGATCCAAAAGCTTCTCCATTTGCTCGGTCAAACCAGAAGAAAAGATGAAGAAAACGGTCATGGAGACCGTGAGAGAGAGATGAAGGTTTTTGGCTCCAAAAGCCTAAAAACTTAAAAATGAGAGAGAGAATGAGTTACCAAATAAAAAAAAATTGTAAAGGGTTTATATAATTTCCAAAATATATAAGAAACCATTTACCTTTTTTCTATTTCAAACAACAAAGCATTAAATGCTTGTCAATCACCACAAATCAACTTATATCAATCACTCAAATGTCACATCACTCAAAGTGACATGTGATTTGACGTTTGATGTGACTTGCGATTTGACGCTTGATTTGACTTGCGTGTCGTACTCGCATTCGAAATGCGAATGCGCTCGCAAACAATCTCGGGCTCGGGTTCGCTAATTCCAAATTAACGAATTTTCCGTTGCGTCGTAATTAAATGATTACGCCTAGCGAAATCACTATTTACGTCGCTAACGAATTAATTCTAAATTAATTCGTTCGCCCGAATTAAAATCTAATTTTAATTCCGCGTCGAAATCCAATTTCGTTTAATATATCGAATATATTAATTTATCGATTAATTCCAAATTAATCGTTCTCTCTCTTTAACGATACTTTATCCGAGATAAAATATCTCTGTAATTAATCCCAGATTAATTTTCTCTCTCTAGAAATTAATCTTCTCTCTTTACTAATTAATCCCAGATTAATCATAGTGCGAGTCATACATCATCGGTGAATCTTTGGGAAGCGACCCATGAGATCTCCGGATATGTTGGTAGTAAATACGGTCGTCGGACTATCCGAACACGTAAGTACCTCGTACTACGTTTATACCAATTTACAAGACAAGGTTGGCTTCTAGCAAAGCGCCATGCCTACCCAATTCTCCAGAAATATTCTTACAGGAATATATAGATCTGTATCAAGCGTAGTATACCGTAGTATTGCGTATATCAGCCCAGTATCGGATAGTCACGTGCTAGGGCTGGGGCTGGATAAGTGTCTGCCCCGTCCGAAGCACATGTCGGATGTCTGGTAACTAGTCTCTATAATCGGATATACATGACCTTGTCATAATATCCCGATGGCCGGCCAGCACTTAAAAGCACTAATACCATATCATGCGTGACATCATCTCCACTATGACTGGAGTGATACTTCCGTCTTGACATCACACCCAATACACTACGACTCTCTGATAAACCTAGAAGTGGTGTACGCAGAACAGGTTAAAGCCCTGTACCACCAAGACCAAAGTCTACCGATTATCGCAAGTATTAGCGATGTAAGTCTCAGGTTAAGACTATACACACCTACCTTGATTTCGGCCTCCCATAGACACATAGTCATAATACCAATGGGATTCTGAGGGGTCTATCCAGAGCGAAGCTGTTTCCCGTACCATCGGTGAAACACGACCTCCTATCGCACTTGAATAAGTATCCGATACTTATATATATGAGAACTATGCCGTTGTGCCCTCACAACGCACACAAGTGCAATACTAGCCTATTCCGCATTATCGATGTCCAGTCTCGATAATACTCCGGCTAGGGATATTTAATGATTAAACCTTCGGGGACTGATACTGTCTCATATCATTCTCAGTCCAGGAACTAATCATAGGGACCTCTCTTCATTTATATATATCTATGGTGATCTAATCACAAATGATGAGAGTGCAATTTCCTTGTCACATAGTTAATTTGCTACAACAACACAATGATCTGTGCTAATAGTGACGCTATGGGTCATTTTGTCCAACACTTTTATCATTTATTTATCTTGGTAATCCAGTTACAAATGATAAAAGAGCAATTTCCTTTGTCACATAGTTAATTTGTACAAAAACACCATGTTCTGTACAAATAGTGATGCTATGGGTCATAATTGTCAAACAATCTCCCACTTGGCCTATATCCAATCACTCAAGTGTCCTACACCTGAACTATGTACGGGTCGCTCAAACTTCTGCTGAGAAACTACTTTCGTCAGCGGATTTGCAAAGTTATCATTTGATGCGATTTATTCGATCATCACATCGCCATGATGTATGATTCGAACGAATCTGATGAATAGTTGAAGTGCATACTTGGATCGTTGATGAGACCATTAATTCTTTAGCCTGTGCTGTAGCCTAGCTCAGATGCTAACAGAACTACTCCTAATCTAATTAGGAATATATAGATCCAAATCACTTCTATCACTGCTTCAGCTGCAGCAATATTCCGGTTTTATTGTTTATTCGGCAACAGTATCTTGCATGGAAGATTTCCAGCTCACTGTTCCGTTGTTCAAACTATATAGTACCCTTATTACGACTTATAGTCATTTTTGTAGGTTAGGAAACTTGCAGCAGTGAACCCAATCACTTCAAGTTCTTCTTCTCCAAAGCTCAAGAAATCATCCTTAGTTCATTTAAGATACTTAAGGATGTTATTAACATCAATCCAGTGACCATCACTTGGATTGGCATGATTGTGACTCCATATGCTCAAAGTATATGAGACACCATGTCGCTTACATATTTTTCAATGTACGAGTTCTCGGAGAGTGCCAACAACTTTTAGATCTATCCCAGTAGATCCTTATTCCTAGAATAAAGGTTGTCTCTCCCCAGAATTCTACGTAGAATTTTCATGAAAGCCAAGCTTTCACCGATTGTATTATGGGAATGTCATTTCCAAGAAATGATATGTCATCAATATGTAGGATAGTCACTGTTAGTGCGCTCCCACTAACCTCCTTATATATATAAGAATAATTTTCATTTTTGAATTAAATCATATACCATTATGATTACATCAAAATGATAGTTCCAAGAACGCAATGCTTGCTTGAATCCATAAATAGATTGAATAACTTGCAAACCTTGTTTGCTCTTTTTGGTGCGACAAAACCGTTAGGATGTTATAAACATCCTCCAAAAGGTTTTCGTTTAAGGAAAGTGGTCTTGATGTTCAGCTGCCATATTTAATAAATGAAACATGCACTTTTAGAAAGCATTATCCAAATGGATTTAACCATGGCAACGAGTAAAAGGTTTTGTCTTGATCGACATAATGTTGATAACGATACCTTTTCGCTACAAGCCTAGCTTTGTACGTTGGTATGTTGCCATCCATGTTGTCTTCCTTGAAGACTCATATAGTACCATTAGGCACAATGCCTTCTGGTACAACAACTAGTGTCCAAACTTGGTTGGTATACATGGAATCCATTTCGGACTTCATGGCACTTTGCCATAATAGGGATTCGATACCTTGTATCACTTCCTTATACGTAGTCGGTTCGTGTTCCTCAATAAGATTGACATCTTCATGAGGTGAGATCAGAAACACATACCTCCCAGGTTGTTTTCTGACTCTCTCTGACTTGCGCGGTTCTTGTGTATTTGAAGATTGTGGTACAGTTTCTTCCCTGATGAACTGTTTGTGTTCCATTAAGGAATCGGTGCCTGGAACAGTATTACTCCGATTTTTCATCGAGTTTTACTTTCCTCCCACTTACCACTGCATATAGGTATTCCTTTTAGGAAATCCGCATGGAGAGCAACAATTACATTGTTCTCTTGTGAGTTGTATAAGTACTATACTTTGGTTTCCCTAGGATAACCAATTACAAATTAGGCACTTATCCAATTTGGGTTTTAGTTTGGTATCATCCAAACATATGACTAGCATTCCCAAATCTTCAGGAATGAGAAAACCTGGTTTCTTTCCTGTTCATATTTAATATGAAATCTGTCTAACAGATTTTCATGGAACCTTATTCAAAATAAGTGTTTCACTGTTAAATGCGTATCCATAGAAGGAAAATTGTACCTCAGAGCGACTCATAATTAACCTTATTATGTCCAACAAAATTCGGTTTCTCCATTTGGATACACCGCTCAATTGAGGTGTTCCGGGATGAGTCCACTGTGAAAGAATACTATACTCTTTCAAATAATTGAGAAGCTTATTCCTTAAGTATTTCCATCACGGTCTAATCGTGATATTTTTAATACTATTGCCGATATGTTTTTATACTTTGTGTCGAAACTCTTTGAATTTATCAAAAGTTTCCGTTTTATGTTTCAAAACAAAAACATAACCATAATGCGATGCCATATTCGTAAAGTTTACGAAGCGTTCATATCCACCTCCAGCCTAGCTAGACATTGGCCCACTTACTGTGGACAAAATGACCCATAGCGTCACTATTTGCACAGATCATTGTGTTGTTGTAGCAAATTAACTATGTAACAAGGAAATTGCACTCTCGTCATTTGTGATTAGATCACCTTAGATATATAAATGAAGAGAGGTCCCTATGATTAGTTCCTGGATTGAGATGATATGAGACAGTATCAGTCCACGAAGGATTAATCATTAAATATCCCTAGCCGTAGTATTATCGAGACTGGACATCGATAATGCGGAATAGGCTAGTATTGCACTTGTGCGCGTTGTGAGGGCACAACGGCATAGTTCTCATATATATAAGTATTGGATACTTGTGCAAGTGCGATAGGAGTCGTGTTTCACCGATGGTACGGGAAACAGCTTCGCTCTGGATAGACCCTTCGGAATCCCATTGGTATTATGACTAGGTGTCTATGGGAGGCCGAAATCAAGGTAGGTGTGTATAGTCTTAACGTGAGACTTACATCGCTAATACTTACGACAATCGGTAAACTTTGGTTTTGGTGGTGGGGGATCTTAACTGGTTCTGTGTTCACCTCTTCTGGGTTTATCAGAGAGTCGTAGTGTATTGGATGTGATGTCAAGACGGAAGTGTCACTCCAGTCATAATGGAGATGATGTCACGCAGGATACGGTATTAGTGCTCTTTTAGTGATGCGCATCCAATCGTGATATTATGACCAGGTCATGAATATCCGATTATAGAGACTAGTTACCAGACATCCGATATGTGTTTCGGACGGGGCAGACACTTATCCAGCCCCAGCCCTAGCACGTGATTATCGATACTGGGCCGATATGCACAATACAATTGTATACTACACTTGATACAGATCTAGATATTCTTTGATGAATATGTCCGGAGAATTGGGTAGACTTGGTGCTTTGCTAGGAGTCGACCTTGTCTCGTAAATCGGTAGAACGTAGTACTTGGTACGTTACGTGATTCGGATACTCCGACGACCGTATTTACTGCCAGATTATCCGGGGATCTCATGGGTCGCTTCCCGATAATCCACCGATGACGCACAACTCACACTCTTGAATAATCTGGGATTATAATAGAAGAGAGAGAAAATTAATCTAGGATTAATAACGGAGATATTTTATCCGGGATAAAATGTCGTCTAAAGAGAGAGAACGATTAATTTGGAATTATCGATGAATTAATATATTCGATATATTAAACGAAATTAGATTTTGACACGGAATTAAAATTAGATTTTAATTCGGGCAAACGAGTTAATTCAGAATTAATTCGTTAGCGACGTAAATAATAATTTCGCCAGGCGCAATTATTTATTTAAATTCGATTGAATTAACGTCGCGACGTAAGCTCGGTATTTCAGAAATATCGAACCCGAACGCGTGAGTGCACGTGGGCCCACTTTCATTTGGAAACGTGTGGGGCCCACATGACACATGTCATATTATGCATTATTTGACACTCTAATGCATTGCATGGAGATTGTGTACAATGTACTCAATGGTATGCATGGAAATTGAGTGTTTGACACTCTAAGCCTTTGCATGATTTGTGTCATAAGTTTATTATTAGTTTAATGAATATTATGGCATAAATATAAATTGATTTTTGGTAACAAAAATTAATTGAAATTCAATACACAATTCTCTCATTTCCTCTCTTCTTCTCACGGTAACAACTCACTGGTTTGAACCAATTTGGGCGTGAATAAGGGAAGCAAGGGTTGGGTTTTCATGGTGAAAACCGCAAGTGCTAGCACACTACGAGTCTTGCGAAGGTGGTAGGGAGGTTTCCCCATGAGCCGGGATCCATCGGACGAAGCTCGGAGCTCCGTTTCTTCACTCAATTTTCTGTTTTTGTAGGACAGTGGACTGTTGCAGTGATGAGATCAATGCAGTGCGTTTTTGGGCTTGAATCATCTCCAAATCGACATAACCGATCAATGTGAGTATTCCGCTACCTCCGTTGGTGTGTTCACACATAATTTCATGTCTTGATTTGATCTTGGGACCTTATAGAAAACCAACAATGGTATCAGAGCTAAATTTGCAAGCATGAAATTTGTAGGGTTTAAAATTTGGGTAAATGTGATTTGAGCATGATTTGAATGAATTGTTTGTTTGAGTATGCTTATAACATGTTTAAATTCATTTTGGTTGGACTAATTTGATGAAAAATGATTTGGAATTATTTTCCCCAAAATTTAGTCCTTGGCCGAATGTGTTATGGATTTTGAATCCTTGGAATTTTTTTTGATTTTGATTCATTGGATTGAGTTAAAATCATGTAGGATGATGTTAATTTGAGGTCAATTGGATTGTACTTTGAATTGAACAAAAACCCTAAATTCTATATGTTGGCCGAATTGGATATGCCCTAGTGTTGTCTTGGAAATTTTTGATTTTGATATTGGATGTATTGAAAATCATTCGGGATATGTATTTAATGTCGATTGCGGATTAATTGGATTGAAAACGAATTGGACATGAAATCACTCCCTTGGCCGAGACTTAGCAAGCATGTAAATGGGTTTGATTTTTCATTATGTGTGTTTGACATGTAATAATGAATTAAACATGATTAATTGGACTAATTTGGTGCTTCGGAAATATCGATTTAGTCGATTAATCGTATAATGCACTTTTGGTAATTAAATTGTGAAATTGGATTTTTGGATTTAATTAATTGGGCCTAATTTTGGAAATTAGAATTTAATGTTGTAATTGGGCCTTTTGGCTTGATTTATCAAGTTTGGTTTAGGCCAAGTGGATTGGATCCAATTGTGCCCAAAACCTTAACCATAAAGCCCAATTGCGACTAATGAACCTTTAATGTTTAATTGGGCCTAATGGGCCGAAATTGATTTCTAAGGCATTTTGGGTGATTCCACTATTGGGCTTTGGTTGCCGAAGCCCATGCCTAAAGAAATTAATTGAAGCCCATTAGACTTAAATTAAATTGACGTTGGACGTTAATCGGTCTTTGAGACGCGTTACGATTAGATTTGGAATTTAAATCGTAAAAGGTTTATTAATTTAAAGTGCAATATTTAATTTGGAATTGAATAGTGAATTAGTATTAAATACATGTTAAATTATATTTAATGATGTAGTTTAATTTAATTCATGAATTCGTACTTTGAGTACTTATTCGCAAAAACGAGTTTGACTCGAACAAAATCAAATCGTTGTTTGAACATTGGATGATCACTTAATTATCAGATTAATTAATTTGATTAGATTGATTGATAGCATGCTTATGTGTGTGAATACATGGTTGTGTTGAATGAATAATGTATATCGGATGGATATTAGATGGGTGGGCAATTTTGGAAATTGTAATAAATTTGATTTATTAAATTGGACCTGCGTGTCCAGCCTTATCACCTTCTTTCTCTTTGTATTCTCTTCTCACCTATTCACCTCTATGTATATGAGGTTTCTTTAGAAGTGTAGTGTAACGGGTAGAAGTAGTACAAGTGCTAGCTTGAGTGAGAAAGGGAGAGATTTGATCTAGGATCAATGTGTTAAGTATCCATCCGCATATCATTATTATTTTATTTCATACTCGCTTTATTATGTATTTAGAATGCATGTTTAAGGGTGTATGATGATGAGACCTAACAAGATAATTAAATTGGTAGCCAATTTGCACGCGAAAATCCCTCATCTATATTAAGCAAATATCCTTCCATTGAATGATTCTTGTTCAAGATCCGAAGTTGGCATTGGTTTGTTTTTGACCAAAGTCAAGACCTTTGTCAATCAAGGATGTACTTGAATCATGAGAGTTTTGTTGCATATCGGTGTCTTGTCCAAATCGTGATTTTTATTGACCAAAGTCAGATCACTTTTTGTCCAATGACATTGATTACGAAACTTTCCTCGTCAATGGGTCCGCTTAACTGGAATCATTAGGTTGTGTTTGGCCAAAGCCAAGGCCTAAATGATTCGGAGGATATGGTTAGGAAAATGTATTGGATACATTGACATTATACATATGTTTCGGACTTGGATGTCCACCTAACCGGATCTAGGAATTGGATGAGATCCAATTGATCTGAGAGATCTACCTAGTTAAATAGCATACAACTTTTTATTGGCCAAAGTCAGGGTGTGTGTTATTTAATAGGATCCTAGCCCACTAGGAAACGCGGTTCCCGAGTACTCCACAGAGGGTTAGAGGCTTGACGAAAAATAGTGGGAGGCAAGTATTGAATTTGCAACATTCGTTCAATTACTCGCTAAACACGCTCATTTATATTTACTCGTCATATTAATCAAAAGTATTAGTCAGACTAATATTTTATGTTGTTTTAAAATATATATAGTTGGACTATATACAAACTCATTCAATATATAGTTGATTTTGTAATTGGATTATAGTAATCAATATAATTGAATTAAATGATAGTTGATTTTATAATGGGATTATAGTAATCAATATTAAAATTATAGTTGATTAAATAATGGATTATTGTAATCATTATAATAAATAGTACCTTAATAAATTGATTAAATAGTTGGACTATTGAAATCAAGAAGGAATTGAAAAGTTGAATATTTAAAATATATAATCCTTGGATTAAATGTTTTAAATGATTAATTTTCAATGGGAATTAATAATAGGTTAATTTATTTGATAAAATAACTATTAAGACTAAGCCCTAATAAGCAAATAGTAGAGCATAAAGTCTTTGGAAGATTATGTGATGATGACTTTAGTGCTTAATTAATATACTTATAATAAAATCTATCTTTAGATTTAAAAGTATTAAAGTTGCAATTAATAATTCTTGGAGAATTAATTGACTATTCTAGTGGAGAAAAGTCAAAGTTTGCAATTGGGCATGTAGCACAAGGTGCACATCGTTTCGATATTCCGAAACCAAAGCTTAGCCAAAGGTTTGTGAAATATGAAAAGGATAATTGACATATCCCAAAGTGACTACCATTTGGATACGGAAGACACGAAGGAATTAAAGAAAGGGCGAGGCTCTAACTTTAAAAATATTTGTCAAAGTTATGTTCACTACTAGTATTAAAATTGGATTTTAAATACTTAGTGTGGTACATAAAATATATGTATTGACGTTCAGAATCCGCTGTGAGCTGGATACTGGCTCCAAGCCAAGATTTCTATGCGAATTGGAAACGGGACGAAAGTCGCTGTTTCGACCATAGATACCTAAGTTTAGGAACTGCCCTTTGGGTATGTACTTAAATTAGGAAATGTTATAATGTAACTAGTTTATCTAGAGACATTATCTCTATATCAGTGTTTAATCCATTGCGGATAAAACCTTTATATTCTAGAACACTAAAGTGTTTCAAATATAAAGATGATACTGAGATAAATACATTGGATGTAAATAACAGAATTTATATTTTGAATATTAAAATCTCAAACATATAAAATGACAATAAATAGCTCAAATTGATTTGATCAATAGAGACTTATTGTGGCATTGTTGTCTGGGACACAATTAAACAAGACTCGTATATCCACACTTTTGAAGAATGGGTACTAGGACTGATTTGACTATTCAAATAAGGTCTACGAATCTAGTTATTAAACAAGACTCGTATATCCACACTTTATAGAGTGGGTACTAGGACTGATTTGACTATTCAAATAAGGTCTACGAATCTAGTTTATAGGTTAAATACTAAAATACTATTTACTTGGTAATAGTAAAATGGCCACCGATCTGTTAGCCCTATTCATTGTGAAATAAGTGGGCCCATGTCTAGCTAGGCTAGATGTTAACATGAATATTTTGTGACCTTAACGGTGTGACATCACGTTGTGGTTATGTGTTCTTTTGAAGAACACAAATCGGAAACTTTTAGAGTTTCGACACGAAATAGACAAACAGATCGGCTATAGTATTATTCCGCCACGGTAAAACCGTAATGGAAAATACTTAAGCAGTAAGTTTCATACCTACATGAAAGAGTATGGTATTCTTTCAGATGAGGACTCCTCTCGAGACACGTCAGTTAGACGGTATGTCTGAACTAAAACCGAATTTTGTTGGACATAATAAGGTTTATCACGAGTCGCTCTGAGCTACTATTTCCTTCAACAGGATATGTATTAACAGTGCAAAACTTATTTAGAATAAGGTTCCATATAAATATGTTTGACAGATATCATATAGGATATGAACAGGGAAGAGACGAGGTTTCTCATTCCTGATAATTTGGGTATGCTAGGCATAACGTTTGGATGATACCAAACTAAGGACCCAAATTGGATAAGTGCCAATATAAGTTATCCTAAGGGAAACCTTAAGTATAGTACTTATAAATCCCACATGAGAACAATGTAATTGTTGCTCACCATGCGGTTTTTCCTAAGAGGAATACCGATATGCAGTGGTCAGTGGGAGAATAGTGATACTCGATGAAAATCGGAGTAATACTGTTCAAGGCACGAAGTCCTTAATGGAACACAAATAGTTCATCTATGATGAAACTATACCATTAATCTTCAAATACACAAGAACTTCGCAGATCGGATAGAGTCAGAAAACAACCTAGGGTATGGGTTTCTGATCTAACCTCATAAAGATGTCAATCTTATGGAGGTGTACCATCCGACTAGGTTATGAGGAAGTGATACGAGGTATCGACTCCCTGTTATGGCAAAGTGCCATGAGTCCGAAATGGATTCCATGTATAGCAACTATGTTTGGATACTAGTTGTTGTACCATAAGGCATTGTGCCTATGGTACATTAAACGTCTTCAAGGAAGACATACATGGAAGGCAACATACCAACGTGCAAAGCTAAGCTTTTGACGGAAAGGTATCGTTATCAACATTATGTTAATAACGGTTCAACCTTTTACCTGTTGCCATGATAAATCCATTTTGAAGATGCTTGTTGATAACTGTATATTTCATTTATGAAATATGTCAGTTACAGATCAAAATCGCTTTCTGAAAAGGAAACCTTTTGGAGGATGTTTACAACATCCTGACGATTTTGTATAACGACAAACAAGGTTTGCGGGTTATTCGATCCATGTTTGGATTGATGCAAGCATAAGGTCTTGGAACTGACGTTTTGAAATAATCATAATGATTTATGATTTGACTCAAAACGAAATAATTCTTGTGTATATAAGGAGGTTAGTGGGAGGAGCGCCACTGACAGTTGAAATTCCCATAAAACTATTGTTGAAAGCTTGGCTTTCAATAGAAATTCTCCGTAGAATTCTGGGAAGTAACAACCTTTATTAGAGGAATAAAGATCTACTGGGATAGATTTGGAGTTGTTAACACTCTCTGGGAAATTGTACATTTAAAATGTACTTGTATTGGTGTCTCATACGCTTCAAGCATATGGAGTCACAATCAGGTCAATCCAAGTGACAGTCACTGGATTGAAGTTAAGAACATCTGTTAGTATCTCAGAGAACTAAAGATGCTATCTTAACTATGGAGGGAGAAGGAGAACTTGAAGTGACTGGGATCACTGCTGCAAGTTTCCAAACAATTAAATACTGCGGTACTATAATGTTTGAATAACGGGACAGTGAGCTGGAAATCTTCCAAGCAAGATAACTGTTGCCGAATAAACAACAAATGCGGATTATTGCTGCAGCTGAGGCAGCAATAGAAGTCTTTTGGGTCGAAAGTAAATCTAATTAGATTAGATATAGTTCTGTTAGCAGCTGAGCTAGGCGTCAGCACAGGCTAAGGAATTAAAGGTCTCATCGACGATCCAGATATATACTTCTATATCATCTGATTCGTTCGGATCATACATCGTGGCGATGTGATGATCGTATAAATCGCGTCAAACGATAATCGAACAAATCCGCTGATTTAAACCTTTCCTCAGCAATTTGAGCGAACCGTACATAGTTCAGGTGTAGGACACTTGAGTGACTCGCTATGTGCCAAGTGGGAGATTGTTGGACAAAATGACCCATAGCGTCACTATTTGCACAGATCATTGTGTTGTTGTAGCAAATTAACTATGTAACAAGGAAATTGCACTCTCGTCATTTGTGATTAGATCACCTTAGATATAAATGAAGAGAGGTCCCTATGATTAGTTCCTGGATTGAGATGATATGAGACAGTATCAGTCCACGAAGGATTAATTATTAAATATCCCTAGCGGTAGTATTATCGAGACTGGACATCGATAATGCGGAATAGGCTAGTATTGCACTTGTGCGCGTTGTGAGGGCACAACGGCATAGTTCTCATATATATAAGTATTGGATACTTGTGCAAGTGCGATAGGAGGTCGTGTTTCACCGATGGTACGGGAAACAGCTTCGCTCTGGATAGACCCTTCGGAATCCCATTGGTATTATGACTAGGTGTCTATGGGAGGCCGAAATCAAGGTAGGTGTGTATAGTCTTAACCTGAGACTTACATCGCTAATACTTACGACAATCGGTAAACTTTGGTTTTGGTGGGGGGGATCTTAACTGGTTCTGTGTTCACCTCTTCTGGGTTTATCAGAGAGTCGTAGTGTATTGGATGTGATGTCAAGACGGAAGTGTCACTCCAGTCATAATGGAGATGATGTCACGCAGGATACGGTATTAGTGCTCTTTTAGTGATGCGCATCCAATCGTGATATTATGACCAGGTCATGAATATCCGATTATAGAGACTAGTTACCAGACATCCGATATGTGTTCGGACGGGGCAGACACTATCCAGCCCCAGCCCTAGCACGTGATTATCCGATACTGGGCCGATATGCACAATACAATTGTTACTACGCTTGATACAGATCTAGATATTCTTTGATGAATATGTCCGGAGAATTGGGTAGACTTGGTGCTTTGCTATGAGTCGACCTGGTCTCGTAAATCGGTAGAACGTAGTACTTGGTACGTACGTGATTCGGATACTCCGACGACCGTATTTACTGCCAGATTATCCGGGGATCTCATGGGTCGCTTCCCGATAATCCACCGATGACGCACAACTCGCACTCTTGAATAATCTGGGATTATAATAGAAGAGAGAGAAAATTAATCTAGGATTAATAACGGAGATATTTTATCCGGGATAAAATGTCGTCTAAAGAGAGAGAACGATTAATTTGGAATTAATCGATGATTGAATTAATAATTCGATATATTAAACGAAATTAGATTTCGACGCGGAATTAAAATTAGATTTTAATTCGGGGCAAAGAGTTAATTCAGAATTAATTCGTTAGCGACGTAAATAATAATTTCGCCAGGCGCAATTATTATTTAAATTCGATTGAATTAACGTCGCGACGTAAGCTCGGTATTTCGGAAATATCGAACCCGAACGCGTGAGTGCACGTGGGCCCACTTTCATTTGGAAACGTGTGGGGCCCACATGACACATGTCATATTATGCATTATTTGACACTCTAATGCATTGCATGGAGATTGTGTACAATGCACTCAATGGTATTGCATGGAAATTGAGTTTTGACACTCTAAGCCTTTGCATGATTTGTGTCATAAGTTTTATTATTTTAATGAATATTATGGCATAAATATAAATTGATTTTTGGTAACAAAAATTAATTGAAATTCAATACACAATTCTCTCATTTCCTCTCTTTTCTCACGGCAACACTCACTGGTTTTGAACCAGTTTGGGCGTGAATAAGGGAAGCAAGGGTTGGGTTTTCATGGTGAAAACCGCAAGTGCTAGCACACTACGAGTCTTGCGAAGGTGGTAGGGAGGTTCCCCATGAGCCGGGATCCATTCGGACGAAGCTCGGAGCTCCGTTTCTTCACTCAATTTTCTGTTTTTGTAGGACAGTGGACTGTTGCAGTGATGAGATCAATGCAGTGCGTTTTTGGGCTTGAATCATCTCCAAATCGACATCCGATCAATGTGAGTATTCCACTACCTCCGTTGATGTGTTCACACATAATTTCATGTCTTGATTTGATCTTGGGACCTTATAGAAAACCAACACTTACGTCACTATATAACGAGGGCAAACATATCGATGGCACTTGCACTTTTACCAAGTAAAAGGTTGTTTAGGCATTTTGCCTAATAAACTAGATTCGTAGACATTATTTGAATTAGAATCAAATCCGTCCTAGTATCCACTCTTCGAAAGTGTGGATATACGAGTCTTGTTAAGTGTCCCAGACAACCATGCCACAATAAGTCTCATCTGATTAATTCAGTTTGAGCTATTTGTTTGTCATATTATATGTTTGAGATTTATTTATATTTAAAATATAAATACTGTTACTCACATCTAATGTGTTTATCTCAATATCATCTTTATAAAATCAAACTTTAGTTTTCTAGAATATAAAGGTATACCCTCCAACGGGTTAAACTTAGATATAGAGATAATGTTTCTAGTCAAACTAGTTACATTATAACAGTTTCCTAATTTAAGTACACACCCGAAGGGTAGTTCCTAAACTTAGGTCTCTACGGTTAAAACAGCGACTCTCGTCCCGTTTCCGATTTGCAGATAAATCTCATCTGAAGTCAGTCTCCTGCTAATCAGCAGATTCTGCACATCATTACATATTTATGTACCACATCTAGTATCAAAATCCAATTGTGAAACTAATAGTGAATCTGTTTATGACAAACATACTTGAAGCCGGAGCCTTGCCCGTCTTCTCTTCCTTCACGTCTGCCTTGTCCATACGGCAGTCATGCTTCCAATGACCCCGTTTGCCACAGTTTAGGCAGACACTTGGGATATGTCATTTGTCTTCCTAGAAGACTTGTGATGATTTTGCCTTTGCCCCTTTTAGAAGCTCTGGCTCTGCCTCCTAGAACATAGCCATCAACTCTCCAAGAGTTTACTTTTGGTTCATAATGAACCTGCCCCAGCTTTCGGGTAGAGGACTATAAGATCAAATCTTTGGTAGTCTCGGCCACGTAGGTAATGCCTAACTAACCTAGCTGATCGATGTCAGCAATCATCTGCGACACCTAGTGCTCGACAGATGTACCCTCTGACATACACGAGCGAAAGAGCTCCTTTTTCAATTTATACTTCTAAGATCTAAAATAGATCTTTGAAGATCCTTCAATTTCAATATCATACTATAAGGATATAATCCTTAGTTCTGATGAAAAATTAAGGAGTCTTTGCGGCAAGCATAACAGATTGAGCACTAAAGTTAGTCATTACATGAATCTTCCAAAGATCATGTTCTACTATTTGCTCAACTCCGGGCTCAGGCCCGAGATGTCACTCTTCAAATAGAATAACTTCTCAGTTCGCAGGACTATCCTGAGGTTCTATTCCCAATCTGAAAATTGGAGCCGTTTAAAGACATTTTCTCCTAGATTATGTTTTAAACGCTAATCTTTCAGTTATCTTGATTGCTATAGTCCAATTATCCAATCAACGATTTTGGGTACTATTGAATATAATGATTACTATAGTCTAAATATATAATCAACTATAATTTGGTTGGTTAATTCAAATATATTGATTACTATAATCCAATTATATAATCAACTATAAATTGAAATAGTTTGAATACAGTCCAACTGTTTAATTAAAACAACGATTAAATATTAGTCCAACTAATAAATATTTAAGTAATGACGCAAAATTGAAATGAGAGCGTATTGGCAAGTATCTAAATGAAATTGCAAATTTAATACTTGCCTCCCACTATTTTTCAACGAGCTTCTAACCCTCTGTTGAGTACTCGGGAAACCTAGTTTTGTTGGACAAAATGACCCATAGCGTCACTATTTGCACAGATCATTGTGTTGTTGTAGCAAATTAACTATGTGACAAGGAAATTGCACTCTCATCATTTGTGATTAGATCACCATAGATATATAAATGAAGAGAGGTCCCTATGATTAGTTCCTGGACTGAGAATGATATGAGACAATATCAGTCCCCAAAGGTTTAATCATTGAATATCCCTAGCCGGAGTATTATCGAGACTGGACATCGATAATGCGGAATAGGCTAGTATTGCACTTGTGTGCGTTGTGAGGGCACAACGGCATAGTTCTCATATATATAAGTATCGGATACTTATGCAAGTGCGATAGGAGGTCGTGTTTCACCGATGGTACGGGAAAACAGCTTCGCTCTGGATAGACCCCTCGGAATCCCATTGGTATTATGACTATGTGTCTATGGGAGGCCGAAATCAAGGTAGGTGTGTATAGTCTTAACCTGAGACTTACATCGCTAATACTTGCGATAATCGGTAGACTTTGGTCTTGGTGGTACAGGGCTTTAACCGGTTCTGCGTTACACCACTTCTGGGTTTATCAGAGAGTCGTAGTGTATGGGTGTGATGTCAAGACGGAAGTATCACTCTAGTCATACTGGAGAATGATGTCACGCAGGATACGGTATTAGTGCTCTTAAGTGCTGGCCGGCCATCGGGATATTATGACAAGGTCATGTGTATATCCGATTATAGAGACTAGTTACCAGACATCCGACATGTGCTTCGGACGGGGCAGACACTTATCTAGCCCCAGCCCTAGCATGTGACTATCCGAACTGGGCTGATATACGCAATACTACGGTATATACTACGCTTGATACAGATCTATATATTCCTGTAAGAATATTTCTGGAGAATGGGTAGGCATGGCGCTTTGTTAGAAGCCAACCTTGTCTTGTAAATCGGTATAAATGTAGTACGAGGACTTACGTGTTCGGACAGTCCGACGACCGTATTTACTGCCAACATATCCGGAGATCTCATGGGTCGCTTCCGGAAGATTCACCGATGACGTATAACTCGCACTTAAATAATCTGGGATTAATTAGAAGAGAGAGAAAATTAATCTGGGATTAATCACGGAGATATTTTATATGGGATAAAATATTAATTAAAGAGAGAGAACGATTAATTGGAATTAATCGATAAAATAATATATTTGATATATCATTAGAAATTGTATTTCGACGCGGAATTAAAATTGGATTTTAATTCGGGCGAACGAATTAATTTGGAATTAATTCGTTAGCAACGTGAATAGTGATTTCGCTAGACGTAATCATTTAATTACGACGCGACGGAAAATTCGTTAATTTGGAATTAGCGAACCCGAGCCCGAGAGTGATTGCGAGCGCATTCGCATTTCGAATTCGAGCGCGGCACGCAAGTCACATCAAGCGTCAAATCGCTAGTCGCATCAATCGTCAAATCACTTGTCACTTTGAGTGATGTGACAATGACATGTTGTCACTTTATTAAAGTGATGTGAGTTGATGTGAATAGTAAAAGTGATGGGTAAAAGGTGAAAAGCATTGATGAAAGCTTTATTGCTTTTTTTGCTTTTGACTTTTGAATAAAATTGTATATCTTTTATTATTTTTCTTACTTGGTAAATAATAATAAGAAAATACAAAAGCTTTATTTTCTCCTCTCCCCCCCATTTTTGGGCTGCATACGGTTTTTAGGGTTCATTTTGGAGCCAAAATCATCTCTCTCTCTCTCTCTCACGGTCAGACCGAATTTCTTCATCATTTTTCTGGTTTGATCAAACAAAATGAAGAAGAACAAGTGCTAGCACACACCTTGGTTTATACATAGGTTATAGGGAAACGAATTTATGAGCTTGGAATTCCTATTGAAGCTTGAAGCTTGGAGCTTCAATGGTGTTCATCAATGGCCGAATATGGAGGAGTTCAAAACGCCCAAAACCGCAAAGCCCACTGTCAATGAGAGCTACTGCCGAACTCAATGGAGGACGAATGGTCTTGTTCTTCTTCGCATCTCAACCGATCTATGTGAGTAATGATTCCGCCTTACTTCTTTGATGTGTTCATGCGAATTTTGTGCTTGATTTCGTTATCTTGGGACCTATATTAGAACTCTACAATGGT
The DNA here is from genome assembly GCA_019454045.1 of Zanthoxylum bungeanum. Taxonomy (NCBI): domain Eukaryota; kingdom Viridiplantae; phylum Streptophyta; class Magnoliopsida; order Sapindales; family Rutaceae; genus Zanthoxylum; species Zanthoxylum bungeanum. The sequence continues at coordinate 65,955 of SKCR01045123.1, forward strand.
ATCTTGAGCTTTATCAAGCATGAAAAAGTTAGGGTTAAAATTGGGTAAACTCGATTTAGGCATGATTTGGTTGAATTGTTTGATGAAGTATGCTTGAATGAGGTTGAATTGAAGTTGTGTATGATCAATTTCATGAAATTGGATTGGATTCAATTTTCCCTAAATTTTGGGCATGACAAATTGGTAAAATCAATTGAGCATGATTTGATTAAATTGATTGTTAAGTATGCTAAATGTGTTTGAATTAATGATTGATTGGATCAATTTGAAGAAATTATGTTTGGAACAATTTCCCCAATTTTTTATGTTGGCATAAGTGACAAATTGGGTAAACTTGATTTTGAGCATATTTTGTGAAATTGGAGGAATAAGAATGCTTAAAGCATGTTTAATTTAAGATTGATTGGATCATTTGTTGAAATTGTGTTGGAACAAATTTCCCCATTTTTTATGTTGGCATAAAGTGACAAATTTGGGTAAACTTGATTTTGAGCATATTTTGTGAAATTGGATGAATGAGAATGCTTAAAGCATTTTTAATTTAAGATTGATTGGATCAATTTGTTGAAATTGTGTTTGGAACAAATTTCCCCAATTTTTTATGTTGGCATAAAGTGACAAATTTGGGTAAACTTGATTTTGAGCATATTTTGTGAAATTGGATGAATGAGAATGCTTAAAGTATGTTTAATTTAAGATTGATTGGATCAATTTGTTGAAATTGTGTTTGGAACAAATTTCCCCAAATTGCTTATGTTGGCCGAAATTAAAGAACCCTAAATTTCTTGGTGATTTTGTTTGTTTGATCATTGGATGACTTAAAACAATTGGGTAATGTTTTTTTGAAGTTCAATTTGATTGAATTTTGATTTGGAACATTTTTCCCAAATTAAAGTGGCTTGGCCGAATTCAATTGAATTTGAAATTCATTGTGTTTTTTGATTTTAATTCATTGGATGAATTGAATTGATTTGGGAAATGATGATTGTGGATTCGATTGGATTGAAACCGAATCGGATTGGAAAAACCCCTAATTGCCGAGAACAAAAGCATGTAAATTGGGTTTGATTTTAAAAAATTGTGTTGGACACTATTTAATGTTAAAGTGCATGATTAAGTATGCTAATTGATGTTTTAGAAATATTAATTGGGTGGTTAATTGTGTATTACACTTAGGTTAATTAATTATGGAATTTAGAATTTTATAAGTTAATTAATTGGGCTTATTTTTGGAAATTGGGCCTTTAAGGTTGTGATTGGGCTTTTGGGCTTTGTTGAACAAAGTTGGGTTTAGGCAAAATTGGTTGGATCCAATTAGGCCCAAAACCGAATCCAAAAGGTCCAATTATGACTTAATGGACCTTAATTATTTAATTGGGCCTAATGGGCCAAAATTAATTTAAAGGCTTATGAGGTAACTCCCGGATTGGACTTTGGTTGTCGGTTTGACCCGAGTTGACCAAAAGTCCACGCCTTATAGAAATTAATTAAAAGCCCATTGGACTTTAATTAAATAAACATTAGACGTTAATCGGGCTTTGAGACCCGTTGCGATAAATTTGGAATTTAAGTCGTAAAGGTTCGTTAAATAAAGTGTAATATTTAATTTGGAATTAAATAGTGAATTAGAATTAAATGCATATTAAATTGGATTTAATTTGTAGTTTAATTTAATTCAAGAATTCGTACTTTGAGTACTTATTCGCAAAAACGAGTTTGACTCGAGCAAAAAAATCAAATCGTTGTTGAACATTGGATGATCACTAATTATCAGATTAATTAATTGGATTAGATTGATTGATAACATGCTTGTGTGAATACATGGTTGCGATGCATGAATAATGTATATCGGATGGATATTAGTCGGGTGGGACAATTTTGGAAATTGTAATAAATTTGATTTATTAATTGGACCTGCGTGTCCAGCCTTATCACCTCTATACTCTTTGTATTCTCTTCTCACCTATTCCCCTCAATGTAAATGAGGTTCTTTAGAAGTGTAGTGTAACGGGTAGAAGTAAATACATGTGCTAGCTTGGAGAGAGAGAAAATGAGAGATTTGATCTAGGATCAATGTAAAGTATCCATCCGCATATCATTATTATTTTATTTCATATGCGCTTTATTATGTGTTTAGAATGCATGTTTAAGGGTGTATGATGATGAGACCTTAATAAAGATAATAAATTGGTAGCCAATTTGCACGCGAAAAACCCTCGCTCAATATCAAGTGTTTTTCCTTCCATTGAGTGATTCTCACTCAAGATCCGAGATTGGCATTGGGTTGTTGGCCAAAGTCAAGCCCTTTGTCCGTCAAAGATGTGTTTGAATCACGAGAGCTTTGTTCCATATCGGTGTCTTGTCCAAGTTGTGGTTTGTTGGCCAAAGTCAAGACCACTTCTTGTCCATCGACATTGATTACGAAGCTTTCCATGGTCAATGGGTCACACTTGACTGGGATCACTAGGTTTGTTGTGCCAAAGCCAAGGCTTAGTTGATTCAGAGGAAAAAGGTTAGGTAATACATTGGATGTATTGGCATATATAAGATATATGTTTAGGATTTGGATATCCGTCTACTGGATCTAGGAATTGGATGGGATCCAATTGATCTTCGAGATCTACCTAGTTAATTATCATACAATTTGTTGGCCAAAGTCAAGATTGTGTGATATTTAACGGGATCCTAGCCCACTAGGAAACACGGTTTCCCGAGTACTCGACAGAGGGTTAGAGGCTCGCCGAAAATAGTGGGAGGCAAGAATTGAATTTGCAATACTCGTTCAATTACTCGCCATACGCGCTCATTCAAATTATTTCGTCGTTAGATTAAATGTTAGTTGGACTAATATTTAAATTGTTGTTTTTATAAACAGTTGGACTGTATTATATTTGATTATATATAATGGATTATATTAATCAATATATTTGAATTAATTAATTTCAGTTTACAGTTGATTTTATAGTTGAACTATAGTAATCAATGTAATTGAGGTTAATTAATTTAGATTATATTTGATTATATAGTTGGACTATTATAATCATTATAATAAATAGTACCACAAATCGTTGATTATATAGTTGGACTATTAGAATCAAGATATAAAAATGAAAGATTAATGTTTAAGACATAATCCTGGGCGAAAATGTATTTAAACGGTTTTATTTTTCAAATTGGGAATAAATTTCAGGATGGTCCTGGAAAAAGAATAACTTATTTTATTTGATAAAATAACGTATTATGCCTAAGCCTGGAGTTAAGCATAATAGAGCATAATCTTGGAAGATCATGTAATGATAACTTAAGTGCTTAATCCATTATGTTTGTCATAATTATGTTCACAGCAAGTATTAAAATTGGATTTTAGATACTTAGTGTGGTACATAAAATATATATATTGATGTTCAGAATCTATTTTGAACATGATACTGACTTCAATTGAGATTTATCTGCGAATTGAAAACGGGACGAAAGTCGCTGTTTTAACCGTAGATACCTGAATTTAGGAACTACCTTCGGGTTAGTACTTAAATTTAGAAACTGTTATAATGTAGCTAGTTTGACTAGTAATATTATCTCTATATCGCGTATAACCCGCTGCGGGTGTACCTTTATATCACTAAAGTGTTTCATTATATAAAGATGATATTGAGATAAACACATTAGATGTGAATAACAGAATTTATATTTTGAATATAAATGATATCTCAATTATATAACATGACAAATAAATAGCTCAAATTGATTTGATCAGTTAAGAAACTTAATTGTGGCATAGTTGTCAGGGACACTATTAAACAAGAATCGTATATCCGCACTTTTGAAGAGCGGGTACTAGGACTGATTTGATTCCATTCAAATAAAGTCTACGAATCTAGTCTATTTGGGCAAAGTGCCTAAAACACTATTTACTTGGTAAAAGTGTAAATGCCACGATCTGTTAGCCCTACTTCATAGTGAATTAAGAGGGCCCATGTCTAGCTAGGCTAGATATGGATTTGAATATTTCGTGACCTGTACGGATGTGGCATCGCGTATGGTTATGTGTTTCTTTTGAAACACAAATCGGAAACTTTTAGAGTTTCGACACGAAATAGACAAATAGATCGGCTAAAGTATTAAACCGTCATGGTAAGACTGTAATGAAAATACTTAAGCAATAAGTTTCTAGTTTTTATGAAAGAGTATAGTATTCTTTCAAATAAGGACTCCTCCCGGAATACGTCAGTTTGACGGTGTGTCCGAACGAATTCACCGAATTCTGTTAGACATAATAAGGTTAATCACGAGTCGCTCTGAGCTACCATTTCCTTCAACGGATAAGCTTTAAACAGTGCAAGAACTTATTTTGAATAAGGTTCCATAATAATATGTTTGACAGATATCATATTAGATATGAACGGGAAAGAAACCGGGTTTCTCATTCCTGATAATTTGGGTATGCTAGGCATATGTTTGGATGATACCAAACTAAAACCCAAATAGGATAAGTGCCAAATGTAGGTTATCCTAGGGATACCATAAATAATGTACTTATACATCTCACTAAGAGAACAATTTTGTTACTCACCATACGGTTTTCCTGAAAGGAATACCGATATGCAGTGGTAAGTGGGAGGAAAGTATAACTCGATGGAAATCGGAGTAATACTGTTCAAGGCACTGAATCTTAATGGAACATGAATAGTTCATCCAGGATGAGACTATTACCATTAATCTTCGAATACACAAGAACCGCGTAGGTCAGATAGAGTCAGAAAACAACCTGGGGTATGAGTTTCTGATCGCACCTCATAAAGATGTCTATCTTATTGAGGAATACTAACTGACTACGTATGAGGAAGTGATACAAGGTATCAACTCCCAAATTATGGCAAAGTGTCATGTAATCCGAAATGGATTCCATGTATATCAACCAGTTTGGATACTAGTTGATGTACCACAAAGGCATTGTGCCTATTGGTACTATATGTCTTCTAGGAAGACATACATGGATGACAACATACCAACGTATAAAGCTAGGCTTTAACGGAAAGGTATCGTTATCAACATTGTGTTGATTACGATTCAACTTTTTGCCTGTTGCCACGGTAAATCCATTTGGATAATGCAGATTATTCGATCCATGATTGGATTGAAGCAAGCATTAGGTTCTTGGAATTATCGTTTTGATATAATCATAATTATGTATTATTTAATTCAAAACGAAAATAATTCTAGTGTATATATATAAGAAGGTTAGTGGGAGCGCACCGATAGTGGCTGTCCTATAAAATAATGATAATACGTCATTTCTTGGAAATGAAATTCCCATAAAGCTATTGTTGAAAGCTTGGCTTTCAATAGAAATTCTCCGTAGAATTCTGGGGAGTAACAACCTTTATTCAAGGAATAAAGATCTACTGGGATAGATTTGGAGTTGTTAACACTCTCTGGGAAATTGTACATTTAAAATGTACTTGACCTGGTGTATCATACGCTTTGAGCATATGGATTCACAAACAGGCCAATCCGAGTGATAGTCACTGGATTGATGTTAAGAACATCCGTTAGTATCTTAGAGAACTAAGGATGCTGTCTTAGTCTATGGAGAATGAGAACTTGAAGTGACTGGCGTCACTGTAGCAAGTTTCCTATAACCGATAAAGACGACTAAAAGTCGCAAACGGTACTATATAGTTTGAATAACGGTACAGTGAGCTGGAAATCTTCTAAGTAAGATACTGTTACCGAATAAACAACAAATGCGGGTTGTTGCTGCAGCTGAAGCAGCAATAGAAGTTATTTGGGTCGATACAAATCTAATTAGATTAGAAATAGTTCTGTTAGCAGCTGAGCTAGGCGTCAACACAGGCTAAAGAATTAATGGTCTCATCAACGATCCAGATACATACTTAGATACTCATCTGATTCATTCGGATCATATATCGTGGCGATGTGATGATCGAATAAATCGCATCAAGATGATAATCATGCAAATCCGCTGACGAATGCATTTCTCAACAGTTTGAGCCAACCGTACATAGTTCGGGTGTAGGACACTTGAGTGACTGGCTATGTGCCAAGTGGGAGATTGTTGGACAAAATGACCCATAGCGTCAGTATTTGCACAGATCATTGTGTTGTTGTAGCAAATTAACTATGTGACAAGGAAATTGCACTCTCATCATTTGTGATTAGATCACCATAGATATATAAATGAAGAGAGGTCCCTATGATTAGTTCCTGGACTGAGAATGATATGAGACAGTATCAGTCCCCAAAGGTTTAATCATTGAATATCCCTAGCCGGAGTATTATCGAGACTGGACATCGATAATGTGGAATAGGCTAGTATTGCACTTGTGTGCGTTGTGAGGGCACAAAGGCATAGTTCTCATATATATAAGTATCGGATACTTATGCAAGTGCGATAGGAGGTCGTGTTTCACCGATGGTACGGGAAACAGCTTCGCTCTGGATAGACCCCTCGGATGCATTGCATGGTGATAGTGTATATTACACTCAAATGTTATGCATGGAATTTGAGTGTTTGCCACTCTAAGCATTTGCATGGCTTGTGTCATAGATTTATTATTATTTAATAAATATTATGGCATAAATATAAATTGATTTTTGGTATCAAAATCAATTAAGAAAAAAAAAATCCTCTCTTCTCTCTTTTTCTTGACCGAAAACTGCATGCAGTTTTGGTCTTCATCTTCTTCAAATTTGGTTGCCAAAAGCTTGAAGAAAAGGTTGATGTTTGGAACATGCAAGGCTAGCACCTTCAAGGGATCAAAAGAGGTGATAGGGAAACCATCATAGAGCAAGGAATACACAAAGCTTGGAGCTTCCTTCTTCTTGTCTTCCTTGGCCGAATCATCCCAACATTGGAGCTTCCATTTGGCTTGTTTTTTTCTTCATCACTAAAGCTTGGTAAGTATGATTCCGCCATACTTCATCTTTTATATATATTCTTTGTTGTATTTCATGTATGCTTAATCTTTCCTTGGGACATATTATAGAAACCAACAATGGTATCAGAGCCATGGTTAAGCATGAAATACTTTAGGTTAAAATTGACTAAATTGATTGAAGCATGTTCTTGTGAAATTTGATGAATGAGTATGCTTGCATGTATATAAATGATGTTACATGGAATCAATTTTATGAAAAATGCATTGGATGATTTTTCCCCAAAATTTTGACCTTGGCCGAATGGGTGTGATAAATTGATTGAAGCATGTTCTTGTGAAATTTGATGAATAAGTATGCTTGCATGTATATAGAATGATATTACATGGAATCAATTTTATGAAAAATGCATTGGATGATTTTTCCCCAAAATCTTGTCCTTGGCCGAATGGTATGAAGAAATTGATATAAGCATGTTCTTGTGAAATTTGATTAATAAGTATGCTTGCATGTATATAACATGATGTTATATGGAATCAATTTTATGAAAAATGCATTGGATGATTTTTTCCCCAAATTCATGCCTTGGCCGAATGTGTTGCTACTTGGAGTGGATTGGAATTTTTTGTGTTTAAGATCATTGGATGACTTAGAACGTGTTCGGGACGTAGATTAATAATTCAATCGGATTGAAAAACAAATCGACACAAAAACTCACCTTGGCCGAATACATAGGACATGTAAAGGAGTTGATTTTTGTTAAATTAATGTTGGACATTTATTTTGAAAAATTGATGATTAATAAATTAAATGGGTATTTTTGAAATATTGGTTTAATATATTAATCTTGGTATTACACTTTGATTAATTGGACTTTAATGTTTGGAATATTAAAATTTAATTAATGGGCTTTAATAATTTAATTGGGCCTTATGGGCTTAAAATTGGTTTTATGGCACTTAAGGGTGATTCCTTATTTGGGCTTGGTAATTGGTTTGACCCACATTGACCAAAGCCCAAGCCTTAATAAATCAATTCTAAGCCCATTTGACTTGAATTAAATTCAACATTGGATGTTAGTTGGGCTTTGAGACCCAATAGGATTAGATTTAGAATCTAAGTCTTTAAAGCATATTAAAAGTGTAAACATTTAATTTGGAATTAAATAATTGAATTAGTATTGAATACGAATTAAATTAGATTTAATAAGTAGTTCGATATAATTCGCGAATTCGTACCTTATGTACTTATTCTCAATCGAGTTGGACTCGCACAAAATCAAACCGTTGTTTGAACATTGGATGATCACTTAACTAAGACTAATTAATTGGATTAGATTGGTTGTAAAACATGTCTTGTTTGAATATATATGTATGTGATGAATGAATAGTGTATATCGGATGGATATTAGAAGGGAAAGGGTAATTTTAGAATTATTGTAAATTTGGAATTTATAAATTGGACCTGCGTGTCCAGCCTTATCTCTTTATCTCTTTGTATTCTCTTCTCACCTAATTCCCCTCAATGTAAATGAGGTTTCTCTTATTGTATTATGTAATTGGGTAGAAGTAGAATAGTGCTAGCGGGGAGAGGAAAGGGAGTGATTTGTTCTAGGAACAAGTTGTTTATATATCCATCCGCATATCACTATTACTTTACTTTACGCGCTTTATGATGTTTTAGAAGCATGCTTAAGGGTGTATGATGATGAGACCTAACAAAGATAAATAATTGGTTGCCAATTACGCGAAAAATCCCTCAAACAATATTAAGCGATTTTCCTTCCGTTGAATGATTCTTTCTCAAGATCCGAAATTGGCATTGGTTTGTTGGCCAAAGTCAAGACCTTTGTCAATTGAGGATGTGTTTGAATCATGAGAGTTTTGTTCCACATCGGTGTCCTGTCCAAGTTGTGATTTGTTGGCCAAAGTCAAGATCACTTCTTGTCCATCGACATTGATTACGAAATTTTCCTTGTCAATGGGTCCCGCTTAACTGGAATCATTAGGTTTGTTGTGCCAAAGCCAAGGCTTAGTTGATTCAGAGGAAATGGTTAGGAAAATGTATTGGATACATTGACATATGTATTAGATATATATGTTTCGGACTTGGATGTCCACCTACCGGATCTAGGAATTGGATGGGATCCAATTGATCTTCGAGATCTACCTAGTTAAATATCATACAACTTGTTGGCCAAAGTCAAGGTTGTGTGTTATTTAACGGGATCCTAGCCCACTAGGAAATTAGATTTCCCGAGTTGTCTACAGAGGGTTAGAAACTTGAAGAAAATAGTGGGAGGCTATTATTGAATTTGCAATCTCGTTCAGATAATTAGCCTTACTCGTCTTTCAAAATTATTTCGTCAATATTTTAAATAATTAGTTGGACTAATATATTGTTATTTTACTTGTAACAGTTTGACTGTACCCATAACATCGTTGACTTTATAGTTGGACTATAGTTGTCAAGATGACTGGCAAAGTAATATCCGCGACATAATCATGGGCGATAATGTCTTCAAAGGGACAAACTTTGCCGACTGGGAAATGAACCTCAAGATAGTGCTTGGGGCTGAGAGGATACTGTATACTATTCAGAGACCTCTCCCGCCTAAACCCACTGAGCCACTGGAGCTAGAGTTATGGAAAACTCATAGTGACGATTGTGACCAAGCTCAGTCAGTTATGCTAGCTGCAATGACCCAGCATTTCAGACGCCAAAACAGGGACTTGGATCCCTATAACATGATGGCAAGATTGCGTGATCTTCACCGCACTAACAAGCGGATGAAGAGGTACGAGCTAGTAAGGAAACTCTTCCGCTCCCGGATGACAGATGGCGCATCAGTTGAGGCCCACGGGACTCAAATGATCGCCTGACATAGATGAGTTAGCCAATATGGGCATTGTCTTGGAGGCAGAGCTGACGATTGATATGATATTACAATCGCTGCCCGATACTTGGAAACAAATCATCGTCAACTATAAGTTGATGGATACACGACACTCTTGGAGAGTTGTTGTCCGTGCTGAAGGAGTCCGAAAGGGAACTCCTAAAGGGGAGCAAGCGCGAGGCGCATTATGCATCGACCTCTCATGCGCCAAAGGCTAGGCCCATGGCAATTGGAGGTGCGAGGAAGAGGAAGTTCAAAAGAAGGGCAAAGGCAAGTTGACAGTGGCTTCTAGGAAGCCAAAGGACAAATCTCGCGACATCTGCCTAACTGCGGCAAGAGGGGTCACTGGAAACGTGACTGCCAAATAAGCATTGTGCAGAAGGGGATAGCAAGGGTGGCAAGGCTACCGCCTCTGGTATGTTTGTTATTGAGATAAATATGAATACTTCTAGTTTTAAAAATTGGATTTTTGATTCTGGTTGTGGTGCTCATATTTGTACTGATGTGCAGGATCTGCATGATAGCAGGATGCTGGCGTCAGGGGAGATGGATCTACGGGTCGGAAACGGAACACCAGTTGCTGTTTTGGCCGTAGGGACTTTTGTTTTAGAACTGCCCTCAGGGCATGTACTTAAACTTTTAAACTGTTATTTTGTACCTAGTTTAACTAGGAATATTATATCTGTATCCTTGTTAACCCAGCAGGGTTACACTTTTGTATTTAGAAACACTGGGTGTTATTTATATAAAAATGATGCAGAAATTTGCACAGCTGTTGCAAATAACGGTCTTTATATTTTGAATATAAATGAATCTCCTAAAATGACAAACAAAAGGCTCAAAAGGAGTAATCTAAAAGATGAAGCTTATATGTGGCATTGTCGTCTAGGACACATTAACAAGACTCGCATATCCACACTTTCGAAGAGTGGGTACTTGGACGAATTTGATCTCAATTCATATGACGTCTGCGAATCTTGTCTTTTAGGCAAAATGCCTAAATCACCTTTTAGCGGTAAAGGTGAACGTGCCACAGAACTGTTGGCTCTTGTACATACTGACGTATGCGGGCCCATGTCTAGCCAGGCTAGAGGTGGATTTCACTACTTCGTAACCTTTACAGATGATGCATCTCGTTACGGTTATGTGTATCTTATGAGACACAAGTCGGAAACTTTTGAGAAATTCAAAGAGTTTCGACACGAAGTGGAGAAAAAAAACAGGGAAGAGTATTAAGACATTACGGTCAGACCGTGGTGGCGAATACTTAAGTTATGAGTTTCAAGATTACTTGAAAGAATATGGTATCTTTCACAGTGGACTCCTCCTGGAACACCGCAATTAAACGGTGTGTCCGAACGGAGAAACCGCACCTTGTTGGACATGGTAAGGTCAATGATGAGTCGCACTGAGCTACCAATATCCTTCTGGGGATACGCATTAAACAGTGCTATACTTATTTTGAATAAGGTACCGTCGAAGTCTGTTGAACAGACTCCATATGAGATATGGACAGGAAGGAAACCAGGTTTCTCTTTCCTGAAGATTTGGGGATGCTGGGCATATGTTAAACGTTTGGAAGGTACCAAACTTGAACCCAAATCTGATAAATGCCTTTTTGTAGGATATCCTAGGGAAACCAAAGGATATTACTTCTATCACCCACAAGAGAACAAAGTATTTGTTGCTCTACATGCGGTTTTCCTTGAGAAGGAATTCCTAAATGCAGTGGTAAGTGGGAGGAAAGTAGAACTCGATGAAGATCGTAGTGATACTGTTCCTGGCAATGAATCAACGACGGAACATGAACAGACCATCCGGGATGAGTCTGTACCACAAACTTCACATACACAAGGACCGCGTAGGTCGGAGAGAGTCAGAACAGTACCTGAGAGGTATGGGTTCCTGATCTCACCTCATGTAGATATTAATCTTATTGAGGATAATGAGCCGGCTACGTATGAGGAAGCGATACAAAATATCGATCCGCTTTATGGCAAGAAGCCATGAAGTCCGAGATGGATTCCATGTACGCCAACCAAGTTTGGACACTGGTTGATGCACCAGAAGGCGTAAAGCCTATTGGATGCAAATGGATCTTCAAGAAGAAGACCGACATGGATGGCAACGTACAAACGTACAAAGCTAGGCTTGTAGCGAAGGGGTATCGTCAACAATACGGTATTGATTATGACGAAACCTTCTCACCCGTTGCCATGATTAAATCCATTCGGATAATGCTTGCAATAGCTGCATATTTCGATTACGAGATATGGCAGATGGACGTTAAAACCGCTTTCCTTAACGGAAACCTTTTGGAGGATGTTTATATGCAACAGCCTGACGGTTTTATCGTACCTAGACTTGCAAACAAGGTTTGTAAGTTAAATCGATCCATTTATGGATTGAAGCAAGCATCACGGTCATGGAATCAGCGTTTTGATGAGATCATAAAGGAATATGATTTCGTGCAAAACGCGGATGACCCTTGTGTATACAAAAGGTTAGTGGGAGAGCACTTACTTTTATTGTCCTTTATGTCGACGACGTATTGCTTATAGGCAATGACATTCCCATGCTGACGTCGGTGAAAGCTTGGCTTTCATTAAAATTCTCCATGAAAGATCTGGGAGAAGCAGCCTTTATTCTTGGAATAAAGATCTACCGGGATAGATCTAGAAAGCTGCTTGGACTCTCCCAGAGTACATACATTGATAAAGTGTTGAAGCGATTCAACATGGAACAATCCAAGAGGGGATTGGTTCCAATGATACGTGGTACCTCTCTGTCTAAGGACATGTGTCCTAAGACTCAGGAAGAGAGAGACAACATGAGTCGGATACCGTTCGCCTCGGCAGTCGGATCGATCATGTATGCCATGATATGTACACGACCTGATGTCTCATATGCTTTGAGCATGTGCAGTCGCTATCAGGCCGATCCAGGTGAAGGTCACTGGATAGCAGTTAAGAATATCCTTAAGTATCTTAAACGAACTAAGGATGCTTTCTTAATTTATGGAGGTGGAGAACTTGCGGTATCTGGGTATACCGATGCAAGTTTCCAAACCGACAAGGATGACTACAAGTCGCAATCGGGTACATTTTTTGTTTGAATAACGGAGCAGTGAGCTGGAAATCTTCCAAGCAAGATACTGTTGCCGATTCAACAACAGAAGCGGAGTACATCGCTGCATCTGAAGCAGCAAAGGAGGCAGTTTGGATCCGAAAGTTCCTAATCGGATTAGGAGTAGTTCCGTTAGCAGCTGAGCCCGTTCCATTGTATTGTGACAATAACGGGGCTATAGCACAGGCTAAGGAACCAAGGTCTCATCAACGGTCCAAGCATGTTCTTCGACGTTACCATCTGATTCGGGAGATTATACATCGTGGCGATGTAAAAGTCGAGAAGGTCACATCAGATGACAACATTGCAGACCGCTGACGAAGGCTGTTCTTCAGCAAGTTTTTGAACGACACATACATAGTTCGGGTATTAGATGCTTGAGTGACTGGCTATAGGCCAAGTGGGAGATTGTTAGACATTATGTCCCATAGCGTCACTGTTTGTAAATGATATTGTATTATTGTACAAAATTAACTATGTGATAATGAAATTGCCTTTTGCCGTTTTGTAATTTTATTTACTTTGATATATAAATGGCGAAAGTCCATATGATTAGTACTGGATTGAGATGATATGAGACAGTATCAATCCATAAAGGTTTAATCATTAAATATCCCTAGCCGTAGTATTATCGAGACTGGACATCGATAATGCGGAATAGGCTAGTATTGCGCTTGTGCACGTTGTGAGGGCACAACGGCATAGTTCTCATATATTTAAGTATTGGATACTTATGCAAGTGCGATAGGAGGTTGTGTTTTACCGATGGTACGGAAAACAGCTTCGCTCTGGATAGACCCCGCGGAATCCCATTGGTAGTATGTCTATGTGTCTATGGGAGGCCGCATCAGGGTAGGTGTATATGGTCTTAACCTGAGACTTACATCGCTAGTACTTGCGACAATCGGTAAACTTTGGTTTTGGTGGTTGGGGACCTTAACCGGTTCTGTGTACACCTCTTCTGGGTTTATCGAGAATCGTAGTGTACTGGATGTGATGTCAAGATGGAAGTATCGCTTCAGACATATGGAGGTGATGATCACGCAGGCACAGAACTAGTACTCTATAAAAGGTTGCAACCGTCGGGACAATATGACCAGGTCAGGATTGTCCGATTTAAAGAGACTAGTTGCTTGATGTCCGATATATGTTTCGTACGGGGCAGACACACTCCAGCCCTAGGCCTAGCATGTGATCATCCGATACTGGATCGATGTACGCAATACTACGGTATACTACGCTTGATATAGATCTTATATTCCTATAAGAATATTTCTGGAGAATTGGGTAGACATGGCGCTTTGCTAGAAGCCAACCTTGTCTTGTGAATCGGTGAGAACGTAGTACGAGGTACGTGCGTGTTCGGATTATCCGACGACCGAATTTACTGCCAACATATCCGGAGATCTCTTGGGTCGCTTCCTGAAGATTCACCTATGATATTTGATTCGAACTTAATTAATCTTGGATTAATTGCGGAGAAACTTTATCTCGGATAAAGTACCTTGTTTAGAGAGAGAGAACGATTAATTTGGAATTAATCGATAAAATTATTATATTCGATATAATAATCGAAATTCGATTTCGACGCGAAATTAAAATTAGATTTTAATTCGGGCATACGAGTTAATTTAGAATTAATTCGTTAGCGACGTAAATAATAATTTCGCTAGGCGCGATTATTTATTTAAATTCGATTTAATAACGTCGCGACGTAAGTCGGTATTTCGGAAATATCGAACCCGAGCGCGTGAGTGCACGTGGGCCCACTTTCATTTGGAAACGTGTGGGGCCCACATGACACATGTCATTATATGCATTATTTTATTGATGATGCATTGCATGGTGATAGTGTATATTACACTCAAATGTTATGCATGGAATTTGAGTGTTTGACACTCTAAGCAGTTGCATGGCTTGTGTCATAGATTTATTATTTAATAAATATTATGGCATAAATATAAATTGATTTTTGGTATCAAAATCAATAAGAAAAAAAAAAATCCTCTCTTCTCTCTTTTTCTTGACCGAAAACTGCATGCAGTTTTGGTCTTCATCTTCTTCAAATTTGGTTGCCAAAAGCTTGAAGAAAAGGTTGATGTTTGGAACATGCAAGGCTAGCACCTTCAAGGGATCAAAAGAGGTGATGGGAAACCATCATAGAGCAAGGAATACACAAAGCTTGGAGCTTCCTTCTTCTTGTCTTCCTTGGCCGAATCATCCCAACATTGGAGCTTCCATTTGGCTTGTTTTTTTCTTCATCACTAAAGCTTGGTAAGTATGATTCCGCCATACTTCATCTTTTATATATATTCTTTGTTGTATTTCATGTATGCTTAATCTTTCCTTGGGACATATTATAGAAACCAACACCTGTCTCATCGGCTTGTACCATCATCGCCCCCAGCGCTTCGGGTTCAATAGCCAAATAAAGCACCAAAGGTATGCGCTGTCTCGGAGGTCTCAGAACGGGAGGCTTCACCAGGTACTCTCTAATCCTGTCGAATGCTTCTTGACACTGCTCATTCCACTTCACTGGCTGATCCTTCCTTAACAACTTGAAGATAGGTTCACAAACTGACGTCAACTTGGCGATGAACGGACTGATGTACTGGATTTTCCCTAGGAAAGCTCTGACTTCTTCCCCTATCTTTGGTGCCGGTATTTCTGTAATAGCCTTGATCTTTTCAAGATCCACTTCTATTCCACCCATTCCCCCTCAGCTTATGGGTGGCAGACTCCATCTGATCACGGAGCCTTTGCATTTCAGCCTGAGTTCCGGCTATCCTACCAGCGGCATAGTCAGCCAGATCATCATCAAATACCGGAGCATCATCGTTCACTCCATTCGGAGGGCTCTCCTGCCTCTCATTCTCAGATCCTCCCACAGTGCAGGGCACAGCCATATTAGAAATGGCAGTAGTCAGAGCTTGCAGTTGTTCAGTCATCTTGGCGAAGTTAGCTTCCATCTGATCCATTCTAGACCCCTCGTTGACGGATTCACTCATATTCGCTGAAGGTTTTTGACTAATCTGCCCTCTTCTCTAACCCAACGGGAATCTATGTTGCCTCTCTTAAGGCCATGTGTCAGTGCATATGTGTGTGATGCATGTAATAGATATAATTATGAAAAGAAACTTTAAACTACTTGGCCCATTATCATTTTAAAGTATTTAATCACACCATCTCGCGGTGCAAACTTGTCCCAGTTGAAAAGTCCCAACAGGTTTACACTTTACAATGATTTGGCTAAATGACTTCAAATGATAAAAGGCCCATTCACAAAGTGGCCCACCGGTATTTTAGAAGCTTTTGGTCCAACTGTCAAAGGGTACGAACTTGTCCTAGTTCAAATGGCCCAACAAGTTCACATCTTTTGACAAAAGGTCCAACTGGATCCAAATGGCGGCGGTCCAACACACAAACATAAAATAAACAACTACCGGTTCTTCATGGCTAAATTCCACAAGTGGGTTCACGGGGCGCGGACAAAGGCCCTTGCTGACAAAGGTTTGCCCACAACTAGGACTCCCCACACAAGGGTTCAAGCGACCAAGTGAGTGCACCTTTTTTATACCTTACGGTACTTGCCAACGAGTTACGGCGTGTGACTAACTGTCGAATGGATTTCCCGTTGTAGATTCCCCAGAGGGAGGGTGGAGCGAGGCTCTCTTAAGTACCCAAGCCCCTTAGGCTCTTATCGCTTGGTGTCAGGAATAAACAACGAGTCCTCCAAACTAGTCTGTCACAACGAGCTACAAGTGATGTTTTATCTAGGTGCCTTCACAGCTTTTCCCCAAAGGGTAGTGAGTGTAGGAAGACACCCAACCATCACCTAGCTTCAACAAAGCCTTTGATTAACCCCCTCAACCCACTATAGAAATGGTCAACTAATGAACAAATTATACACATCACAAGACATGATTTCGAGGCGATTCTCTAATCCCCAGTGTAGACAACAGAACCTGGGCGACGCTGTTCTAGGCTCGCGGCCTAGTTGGGAAGTACGAAATAACATGGAGTCGCCACTCGGTGTGAACCAGGACAAAGATTTAAGGCCGCACTCACCCCTCGCAAGGGAAGACCTCAAACCGTTGGGTTCGTAATGGTCCCTTACTTATGTCACTTGTGATGATATAATTTGTGCAATGAACTAACCAAGTCTACTCAATAATCATGCTCAAGGGTACTTAGATCTAACATGCTTTCATCCAAATAACTCCACGCAATGTAACACAATGAGCATATTGAACCATTAAATCAACATGTATAAATCATTATCCAAACACATCATAAACTAATAACAAGCATAAGGAACAACCTAAATATGCTTTAATAAATAAATAACAAACTAAATTAAACCATGATTTAAATAATAAATAAACGGCCTAGAACTATGACATGCTCAAATGCAAATTTGGATGAGACGAGACATATGTATCTTAAGCGGTACGTGACATTGTATCCCGAGTGCAGATCATACTACCGTCCATTCGGAATCGGCTATGAAATTTATGTCCGGGTTTCCATCCGATATACCACAAAAGGGAACATATATCCCGCTCATCCAACAATCACATCATGCCTCAAACGACTCTCATGCGGTAATATTCAAATTAAATAAAATAGACAAAAGATAATGAATAAAATGGTGCCCTCAGGTCTAACCTGTTTTATTGACTCACGAAAGGGCGTTACACGGCCGTTGGAAGGGTGAATGATCCGCAACTCTTTTGGTCCACTAACTCAACGTCTTTCCTCGCTGTTTTGCTGTTCGAGCTGCTGTTTTTGGTCCGTTTCGCTGCTGTTTGCTACTATTTTTCAGGTCACTATTTTGGTCGTTTTGTGGACTGTTTTGGATGATTTGGGAGGCCAAAGGGGTGCGGTTTTTGGTATTTTTTAAGGAAACTTTATGGGGATTTTTAGGGTGGTTTCTAGGTGATTTTAGGGCTGTTTCATGGGCTAAATTCGCAGCCAAAACTGACCAGAACAGGGGATGAAATTGTGGCAGTTCAAGGTGCAATGACGGGTGTTTTGGGACTGTTTTGGGCGCACAATTGGAGCTGCTTTTGGGGGGTGTTCTGCGGCACTTGAGGGCTGTGAATGAGGCTTATTTTGGTGTGTTTTAGGGCTGTGAATGGTGGCTGGAATTCGGCAATGGAGGGCTGTGAGAAGGGCTTGGGCGTGAGTGGTGTTGGTGAAGGGGGTGAATATGCGGCCTTGGAGGGTTTCCTGGCTTGGTGGTGCGGCTATGGAGGTTTCAATGGGATGCTTGGACGTGCAAGGAGGCTTGAGAGAGTGCTTGGGACGTACTTGGGGAAGTATATGGGCTAGGGTTGTGAAGGGTGGTGAAGGTCTCTTTTTATAGGCAAAAGAGAGAAGACTTTCCTTATTTGAATAGGAAAGAATCTCCCAATTGGTTCTTCATAAGGAATAGATCTCCGTATTTGGGGTGGTGATTGGATTTTATTTGGTAGGGATTTGATTTGATTTCTTTTATTTTGGTAAGGATTTTACAAGATTTTAGCATGTGATAAATATGCATTTACCTAAATAAAGAGGCTTTGGGCGTGAATCATCCTCCCTTGGGCGTGGACTTGGTTTGACTTGGTGGGCTTGGGTATTTTGTGTTTGGTTTGGGTTTGGTAAGTGGTCTATGGGGTTTTGGGCCTAAGATAAGCTTTGAAACGGAAGTCCAACAAGCAACCAAAGCTAAACAACGAGATAAAATCCAACAAGAATTCCATTTTCCAACTTTATCCTTCCAACGTCTGTTTCCCGCGACTTTCATGACTAAAGAGGTAGTTGCCTCCATACGAGACTCATCATTGGGCTAATGTGTAAAAATGCAATGCCTACAAGGGCATTTTGGTAATTTTTCACGTCGCGACGCCTAACGTGCGCCGAGAGCTGCTAACGTGCGCCGGGTCTATAAGTCAGAGTTTGTGAAGTTTTAATTTGCTAACGTGCGCCGTGCCACGTGTCATCATCACAAGTGATCTGCTAACGTGCGCCGTATGCCACGTGTCAAAAATTTAACGAGCCGACATCAGCCAGCCGCCTTGCCACGTGTCACCTTATCGCTTCAGCCGCCCTACCACAAATCAGAGACTTCCACGTCAGCGTGTAGCATTGCGCGGCCCGACGCGCACCCCTTATCCGAGCCTATAAATTCAGTTCGAATTTTCAGTTTCAAATGTACCTTTTTCTTGAAATCCTCTTATGTAAATAGGGAGTTTTCTTCTTAGTTTCTTTTAATTTCAATTTTGTCATTAGTTTTAATTACGTTCTGAAATAGTAAGGGTAATTATATTTTTTTTGAATAGTAATTTATTTTTACTTTTACCGTTTTACTATGAGGAGGTAACTTTTCCCTACTAAGGTAAAAAGGTAATTCTTTTACTATTGCTATTTATATTTATCTCCCTTAAATATAATATATAAACTATCTAAAACCTGACTAAATGAGGATACCGTCATACTGGTCGGTTGGTTATTCAATTTAATCTGGTTAAACCTGACTTAATGAGGATACCGCCATACTGGTCGGTTGGTAATTAAATTTTCTTTCTGCCTTTATGGCTGGTTTATTTTTGTTCCGCCTTTATGGCTGGTTTATTAACAAATATTACCGCCTTAATGGCTGGTTGAACTTAATTTAACTTAATCAAGTTACCGCCTATATGGCTGGTTGGTAAAATTACCACAAGTACATATATTATATTATGCGAGATATCTAAATAGTAAATAGTAGAAGTTAATTCCTTTTACCATAGCATTTTATTTATTTTTCTGCATTTACTTTTTTATTTTATTTTTTTACTTGTCCTAATTATGTGTTGAAACTAAAGTTAGTTTTCTAGGGTTGTGATAAAATCTAATATCACCGGTTTATAAGAGGTTATTTTATAGTTTGAGTAATTTAAAGATTTACTTATTAAGTCTTAAGCTTAATGCTTCTTATTGTTTGATCACCAATAAGATTGATATGGTAAATCTAAAATGAATTAGACATAGGGATTTTAGGTTTCAACCTTTGACTTAATAGCCCACGATCTTCTTTGAGGATAGATAACCTTTTAATAGATTTTCTTACAGGATAGACATATACCTGTCCGGCGGGGGTAGCCATAATTGGAACTTAAACTTAATGAATCAGGGTAATTTAATTGACATAGACATATGATTCAAATGGGTTAAATTGTGTATTTGCTTCTGACCATCGACAGATGCTTTCGCATAAATTCGTGTTCCAGGTTAGTAAACTGATTTATTACACAAATATAAAATAATCACTTCATCTTTTTAAAGATATTAGAAAGATTCACAACCCTAGATCTTTGAGTCTTTTATTTTCCTTAGTATTTTCTTTTGTCTTTTTATTTATTTATTTAGCAAATCTACAAATCAAATCATGCAAGCAATCAATCCCCTCTCCCTCAATTAGATATTTGTAAATAAATAGTATCAACAATTAATAACAATAGTAGGAATTAAGTCCTCGTGGGATCGATATTTTTATACTACTTGAACGATACATGCGCTTGTGTTATACGTGTGTGTTTACGCCGGTCTTTACGCTTCCATAACACGCACAAGTACAATACTAGTCTATTCTACATTATCGATGTCCAGTCTCGATAATACAACGACTGGGGATATTTAAGGATTAAACCTTTGTGGATTGATACTGTCTCATAACTTATTAATCTGGAACTAATCATAAGCACTTTTATCATTTATATATATTCAAGTAATATAATTAAAAAAATGATAAAATAGCAATTTCCATTGTCACATAGTTAATTTGTACAAAAACCACAATGTCTTTTACAAATAGTGACGTTATGGGTCATAATTGTCCAATAATATCCCATTTTGCCTATAGCCAGTCACTCAAGTATCTAACACCTGAACTATGTATATGTCGCTCAAACGTTTGCTGAGGAATAGCTTTCATCAACGGATCTGCAATGTTGTAATCTGATGTGACATTCTCGATCTTCACATCGCCATGATGTATGATCTCACGAATCAGATGGAAACATCGAAAAACATGCTTGGATCGTTGATGAGACTGTGGTTCCTTAGCCTGCGCTATAGCCCTGTTATTGTCACAATACAATGGAATGAGCTCAGCTGCTAACAGAACTACTCCTAATCCAATTAGGAATTTACAGATCCAAACTACCTATTTTGATGCCTCAGTTGCAGCGATGTATTCCGCTTCTGTTTTTGAATCGCCAACAGTCTCTTACTTGGAAGATTTCTAACCTACTGCTCCGTTGTTCAAACAAAATATGTACCCAGATTGTGACTTACAGTCGTCTTTATCAGTTTCGAAACTTGCGTCGATAAACCCAGTTACCTCAAGTTCTTGATGATGATAAATGTATCACTATTTCCCACTCATTTAACTTAATATTTTGTATAGTTTATTGAGTTTTGTGAATATTTTGATGTGTTTTGTGTTATTTTGTAGATAAATAAAGTTTCAGGACATTCTGGAGGTGATTTGGAGCTAAACAGTGAAAATTGGCAAAAAAGGGCATTTTTGTAATTTTGGGCGTCGCGACGCCTAACGTGCGCCGAGCTGCTGCTAACGTGCGCCGGGTCCACAAGTCAGAGTTTGAGAAGTTTGACATTGCTAACATGCGTCGTGCCACGTGTCATCATCACAAGCGATCTGCTAACGTGCGCCGCATGCCACGTGTCAAAAATTCAACGAGCCGACTTCAGCCAGCCGCCATGCCACGTGTCAAAAAATCAACGAGCCGAAATTTTTTAGCCTCCCTGCCACATGTCCGGTGAGATGGCAAGCAACCAATAAGGTCGTGCCAAGTCATCACGTAGCGACGCCAAAGCCTTTGGCGTCACGACGTCCAAGGTCTACCGGAGCCTATAAATTCAGATTCAAATTTCAGTTTCAAATGTACCTTTTCCTTGAAATCCTCTGATGTAAATAGGGAGTTTTCTTCTTAGTTTCTTTTAATTTCAGTTTTGTAGTTAATTTTAATTAAGTTCTGAAATAGTAATAGTAATTCTATTTTTTTGAATAGTAATTTTATTTATACTTTTTCCGTTTTACTATGTGAGGGTAACTTCTCCATGCTAAGGTGAAAAGGTAATTCTTTTACTATTTCTATTTAGATAAATCTCCATAAAATATAATATATAAACTATTTAAAACCTGACTAAATGAGGATACCGCCATACTGGTCGGTTGGTTATTCAATTTAATCTGGTTAAACCTGACTTAATGAGGATACCGCCATACTGGTCGGTTGGTTTATTTATTGTTCCGCCTTTATGGCTGGTTTATTTTTGTTCCACCTTTATGGTTGGTTTATTAACAAATATTACCGCCTTAATGGCTGGTTGATCTTAATTTGACTTAATCAGGTTACAGCCTATATGGCTGGTTGGTAAAATTATCACAAGTATATATATTATTTTATGGGAGATATCTAAATAGTTAATAGTAGAAGTTAATTTCTTTTACCTTATCATTTTATTTATTTTTATGCATTTACTTTTTATGTCTTTTTCTTACTTGTCCTAATTATGTGTTGTAACTAAAGTTAGTTTTCTAGGGTTGTGATAAAAGCTAATATCACCGGTTTATAAGAGGTTATTTTATAGTTTGAGTAATTTAAAGGTTTACTTATTAAGTCTTAAGCTTAATGCTTCTTATTGTTTGATCACCAATACGATTGATATGGTAAATCTAAAATGAACTAGACATAGGGATTTTAGGCTTCAACCTTTGACTTAATAGCCCACGATCTTCCTTGAGGATAGATAACCCTTTAATAGATTTCCATACAGGATAGACATATACATGTCGGGCGGGGGTAGCCATAATTGGAACTTAAACTTAATGAAACAAGATAATTTAATTGACATAGACATATTATTCAATTGGATTAATCTGGGTATTTGCGTCTGACCATCGACAGATGCTTTCGTATAAATTCGTGTTCTAGGTTAGTAAACTGATTTATTACAGAAACATAAAATAATCACTTCATCTTTTAAAAGATATTAGAATGATTCACAACCCTAAATCTTTGAGTCTTTTATTTTCCTTAGTATTTTCTTTTGTCGTTTTATCTTTTTATTTATTTAGCAAATCTACAATCAAATCATTCAAGCAATCATTTCACTTCTCCCTCAATTAGATATTTGTAAATAAATAGATTCAATAATTCATAACAACAGTAGGAATTAAGTCCTCGTGGGATCGATATTTTTATACTACTTGAACGATACGTGCGCTTGCGTTATACGTGTGTGTTTACGTGTTGGAAATCTAATAACCATGTCCCAAGATCAAAAACAAGCAAAATATATATAAGAATGAACTACTTTGAAGTAATGGCGGAAACAATACTCACAAAAACGGAATGTGGATGCGTTTGATGAAACAAATCTTGCTCCTTTGTGCAGTGAAGGATTCGGCCAAGCAGAAAAGAGAAGCTCCAAGCTTTAATTGATCCTTCCAAGCTCTAAGATGAGTTTCCCATAACACCTTGTATGATCCCTTGATGGTGCTAGCCAAATATGTGATTTAATGTTCCAAACACACACACTTTCTTCAAACCTTTTGCAACAAAAATGAAGAAATGGAGAGGGCTTGTGAGAGCTTACTGTTTCGGTAAGCTTGAGAGGGAGAGAAGATATGATTTTTGTTTCAAAAATCAATTATATTTATGTCATAATTATATTAAATAATAATATACTTATGACACAAACCATGCAAAGACTTAGAGTGTCTAACACTCAATTTCCATGCAATACCCTTGAGTGCTTTGTACACTATCTTCATGCAATACATCAACAATTAAATAATGCAAATAATGACATGTGTCATGTGGGCCCCACACGTTTCCAAATGAAAGTGGGCCCACGTGCACTCACGCGTTCGGGTTCGATATTTCCGAAATACCGAGCTTACGTCGCGACGTTAATTAAATCGAATTTAAATAAATAATTGCGCCTAGCGAAATTATTATTTACGTCGCTAACGAATTAATTCTAAATTAACTCGTTTGCCCGAATTAAAATCTAATTTCAATTTCGCGTCGAAATCGAATTCCGATTATTATATCGAATATAATAATTTTACGATTAATTCTAAATTAATCGTTCTCTCTCTTTTTATAGTACTTTATCCAAGATAAAGTCTCTCCGTAATTAATCCAAGATTAATCGAGTTTGAATCATACGTCATCGGTGAATCTTCGGGAAGCGACCCAAGAGACCTCTAGATATGTTGGCAGTAAATCCGGTTGTCGAACTATTCGAACACGTACGTACCTAGTACTACGTTTTTACCGATTTACAAGACAAGGTTAGCTTCTAGCAAAACGCCATGCCTACCCAATTCTCTAGAAATATTCTTACTGGAATATTAGATCTATAACAGGCGTAGTATACCGTAGTATAGTGTATATTGAACCAGTATCGGATGATCACATGTAAGGCCTGGGGCTGGATATGTGTCTGCCCCGTACGATACACATATCGGACATCAAGCAACCAGTCTCTTTGAATCGGATAATCCTGACCTAGTCATATTATCCCGATGGTTGCAACCATTATAGAGTACTCGTTCTGTATCCCTCGCGATCATCATCTCCATATGTCTGAAGTGATACTTCCATCTTGACATCACACCCAGTACACTACGATTCTCGATAAACCCAGAAGAGGTATACACAGAACTCGTTAAAGCCCTGACCACCAAACCTAAATTTTACCGATTGTCGTAAGTACTAGCGATGCAAATCTCAGGTTAAGATCATATGCACCTACCCTGAAGCGGACTCCCATAGACACGCAGACATACTACCAATGGGACTCCGGGGGGTCTATCCAGAGCGAAGCTGTTTTCCGTACCATCGGTAAAACACAACCTCCTACCGCACTTGCATAAGTATCCAATACTTAAATATATGAGAACTATGCCGTTGTACCCTTACAACATGCACAAGTGCAGTACTAGTCTATTCCGCATTATCGATGTCCAATCTCGATAATACTACGACTAGGGATATTAATGATTAAACCTTTATGGATTGATACTGTCTCATATCATCACAATCCGGAACTAATCATAGGGACTTTTACCATTTATATATCAAAGTAAATAAATTACAAAACGGTAAAAGGCAATTTCATTACTACATAGTTAATTTTGTACAATAATACAATATCATTTACAAAATAGTGACGCTATGGGTCATTACTGTCTAACAATCTCCCACTTGGCCTATAGCCAATCACTCAAGCATCTAATACCTGAACTATGTACATGTCGCTCAAACTTTTCCCGAGGAATAGCCTTCGTCAGCGGATCTGCAATATTATCCTCTGATGCGATCTTCTCGATCTTCACATCGCCACGATGTATGATCTCTCGAATCAGATGGAATCGTCGAAGAACATGTTTGGATCGTTGATGAGACCTTGGTTCCTTAGCCTGTGCTATAGCCCCGCTATTGTCACAATACAATGGAACGGGCTCAGCTGCTAACGGAACTACTCCTAATCCAATTAGGAATTTTCGGATCCAAACTGCCTCTTTTGCTGCTTCAGCTGCTGCAATATACTCCGCTTCAGTTGCTGAATCGGCAACAGTATCTTGCTTGGAAGATTTCCAGCTCACTGCTCCGTTATTCAAGCAAAATATGTACCCTGTTTGAGACTTGAAGTCGTCTCTGTCGGTTTGGAAACTTGCATCGGTATATCCAGATACCTCAAGTTCTCCATCTCCATAGATTAAGAAAACATCCTTAGTTGTTTTAAGATACCTAAGGATATTCTTAACCGCCATCCAATGATCCTGTCCTGGATCGGCCTGATATCGACTGCACATGTTCAAAGCATAGGACACATCAGGTCGTGTACATATCATGGCATACATGATCGATCCGACTGCCGAGGCGAACGGAGTCCGACTCATGTTGTCTCTCTCATCTTGTGTTTTAGGACACATGTCCCTAGATAAAAAGACGCCATGTGATGTTGGCAACAGTCCCCTCTTGGACTGATCCATGTTGAATCTCTTCAACACTTTATCAATATATGTACTCTGGGAGAGTCCAAGTAGCTTTCTAGATCTATCCCGGTAGATCTTTATTCCTAGAATAAAAGCTGCTTCTCCCAGATCTTTCATGGAGAATTTCAATGAAAGCCAAGCTTTCACCGACGTTAACATGGGAATGTCATTGCCTATAAGCAATACATCGTCGACATAAAGGACAATAAAAGTCAGTGCACTCCCACTAACCTTCTTGTATACACAAGGATCATCTACGTTTTGAATGAAATCATATTCTTTTATGACCTCATCAAAACGTTGGTTCCATGACCTCGATGCTTGCTTCAGTCCATAAATGGACCGATTTAACTTACAAACCTTGTTTGCAAGTCTTGGTGCGATAAAACCGTCAGGTTGTTGCATATAAACATCCTCCAACAGGTTTCCGTTAAGGAAAGCGGTTTTAACGTCCATCTGCCATATTTCGTAATCGTAATATGCAGCTATTGCAAGCATTATCCGAATGGATTTAATCATGGCAACGGGTGAGAAAGTTTCGTCATAATCAACTCCAAGTTGTTGACGATACCCCTTCGCTACGAGCCTAGCTTTGTACGTTTGAACGTTGCCATCCATGTCTGTCTCTTTTTGAAGACCCATTTGCATCCAATAGGCTTTACGCCTTCTGGTGCATCAACCAGTGTCCAAACTTGGTTGGTATACATGGAATCCATTTCGGCCTTCATGGCTTCTTGCCATAAAGTGGATTCGATACCCTGTATCGCTTCCTCATACGTAGCCGGTTCAGTATCCTCAATAAGATTAATATCTACATGAGGTGAGATCAGGAATCCATACCTCTCAGGTATTACCCTGACTCTCTCCGACCTACGTAGTCCTTGTGTAACTGAAGATTGTGGTTCAGTCTCATCCTGGATGGACTGTTCATGTTCCGTTCTTGATTCAATGCCAGGAACAGTATCACTACGACTTTCATCGAGTTCTACTTTCCTCCCACTAAACACTGCATTTAGGAATTCCTTCTCAAGGAAAACCGCATGTAGAGCAACAAATACTTTGTTCTCTTTTGGGTTATAGAAGTAATATCCTTTGGTTTCCTTAGGATATCCAACAAATAGGCATTTATCTGATTTGGGTTCAAGTTTGGTACCTTCCAAACGTTTGACGTATGCCCAGCAACCCCAAATCTTCAGGAATGAGAAACCTGGTTTCTTTCCTGTCCATATCTCATACGGTGTCTGTTCAACAGACTTTGACGGAACCCTATTCAAAATAAGGATTGCACTTTCTAATGCATGTCCCCAGAAGGATATAGGCAGCTCAGTGCGACTCATCATCGACCTTACCATATCAAGCAAGGTACGGTTTCTCCGTTCAGACACACCATTTAATTGTGGTGTTCCAGGAGGAGTCCATGTGAAAGAATACCATATTCTTTCAAGTAATCTTGAAACTCATTACTTAAGTATTCGCCACCACGGTCCGACCGTAATGTTTTAATACTCTTGCCTGTTTGTTTTTCAACTTCGTGTTGAAACTCTTTGAATTTCTCAAAAGTTTCCGACTTGTGCATCATTAGATACACATAACCATAACGTGATGCATCATCCGTAAAGGTTACGAAGTATCGATATCCACCTCTAGCCTGGCTAGACATGGGCCCACAAACGTCACTATGAACGAGGGCTAACAGTTCAGTGGCGCGTTCACCTTTACCACTAAAAGGTGATTTAGGCATTTTGCCTAATAACAAGATTCGCAGACGTCATATGAATTTGGATCAAATCCGTCCAAGTACCCACTCTTCGAAAGTGTGGATATGCGAGTCTTGTTGATGTGTCCCAGACGACAATGCCACAAATAAGTTTCTTCTTTTGGATTACTCATTTTGAGCCTTTTGTTTGTTATTTTACATTTTGGAGATTCATTTATATTCAAAATATAAAGACCATTATTTGCATCAGCACTGCAAATTTCTGCATCATCCATATATAAATAACACCTGGTGTTTTTAAATACAAAAGTGTACCCTGTTTGGGTTAACAAAGATACAGAAATAATATTCCTAGTTAAACTAGGAACAAAATAACAGTCATTTAGTTTAAGTACATGCCCCGAGGGCAGTTCCAAAACAAAAGTGCCTACGGCCAAAACAGCAACAGAAGTTCCATTTCCAAAACTCGTAGATCTACCTCCCCCGAAGCCAGTCTCCTGCTATCATGCAGATCCTGCACATCAGTACAAATATGAGAACCACAGCCAGAATCAAAATCCAATTTTTATTAAGACTGGAAGTAGTCATATTTATCTCAATAACAAACATACCTGAGGCCGGAGCCTTGGCCGCCTGTATGTCCTCCTTATGTCCCTTGTTTATGCGGCAGTCACGCTTCCAGTGACCTCTCTTGCCGCATTTCAGGCAAACATCTTGAGACTTGTCCCTAGGCTTCCCAGAAGCCTTTGTTGACTTGGCCTTGCCTTTGTTCTTATGTTTTTTCTTCTTAACACCCCCGTTGCCTTGAGCCCAGCTTTCGGCGTTTGAGATGTTGATGCAAAGTGCGCCTCACGCTTGTTGCCTTTCAGAAGCTCTTTTTTGACTCCTTGAGAATCGACAATAACTCTCCAAGAGTATCATCCGAATTCATCAATTTGTAGTTGATGACAATCTGTTTCCAAGTATTGGGTAGTGACTGTAAAATTACATCTATAGCCAGCTCAGCCTCTAAGACATACCCATATTAACAAATTATCAAGATCGGCTATCATTTAAGTCCAATGGACCTCAACAGAACTACCATCAGTCATACGGGAGCGAAAGATTTTCTTCACTAACTCGTACCTTGCCATCCGCTTATTAGTGCGGTGAAGATCTTGCAATCTTGCCATCATATTATAAGGATCCAAGTCCCTATTCTGGCGGCGAAAGTGTTGAGTCATTGAAGCAAGCATGATCGACTGAGCCGTGTCACTATCATCACTGTGAGTTTTCCATAAATCCAGCTCAAGTGGCTCAGTGGCTTAGGCCGAGAGGTCTTTGTATCGTACAGTATCCTCTCCGCCCCAAGGACTATCCTTAGGTTCATTTCCCAGTCGGCGAAGTTGGTGCCCTTGAACATATTATCACCCATGATTATGTCACGGACATTTCCCTTGTTTGCCATCTTAACTACGATAATCTAATTATCTAGTTAACGATATGTGGGTACAGTCTAACTGTTACATAAAAAAAAATAACATTTTATTAGTCCAACTAATTGTTAAAATATTGACGAAATAAATTTTGTAAGCGTGTAAAGCTAAGTATCTGAATGAAATTGCAAATTCAATATTAGCCTCCCACTATTTTCTACAAGTCTCTAACCCTCTGTTGAGTACTCGGTGTTGGACAAAATGACCCATAGCGTCACTATTTGCACA